>WKFP01013987.1:46242-61807 GCA_011057875.1 Pterocles orientalis | reverse complement strand
GTGTGTTTTTGAAAAAAAAAAAAAAAAAAAAAAAAAAAGGCATATTTATGCCTCTTTCATAGTTGTGTCCTAGAGCCCACCACATCATTGGTTTCAGCACTGTGGGATCCAACAGGTGAGCATTTTTGTTTGATCCAGGCTGCACACAGGTAGCACTGACCAAAGGGGAAAGGGCAGGAACTTACCCGGAGGAAACAGCTTTGAACCATCTCGACCTCAGCAGCATGAACCTGGATTAGCATAAATCACTTGTGAAAACACATCCTAGTTTAGAGGCCTGAAGACTACCGACACCAGCCTTAGAGGTGACTGTTTGCAAAATGCATGAAGTGTATCTGCTCTTGGGCAGGTAATCCTCACTTCCTGTGGCCGAATGCGAGCAATCTCCAAAGTAAAAACCATCCAGTTGCTCTGTCATGGTACATTAACTCTCCCTGAACAAAATATTGTGCAGGTGTATGACTTCGAGAATGAGGAGATCTGCAGCTAGTTACTGTGGAGTGTAAGTAGAGGAGTGTATACATGTCTAACTACATATGCTTCCCTAAATTCACTGAGAGTCCTAGGTTACTACTTCCCCTTTGTGTCTTCTGAAAATGGAATGAAGCTTCTAAGACACATTGGTGTTTTAGAAATTTTTACTCAGTGTTTTAGTTGTTGTTGTTGTTGTTTATATTAAAGCAATTTTTTTCTCCCATTCTTCCTTGATTTTTTTTTAACTAACATTTTATTGACTGTTAAAGTGAAGAAGAAAAGAAAACTCTACAACTAGGAATTTGTGGGTTTTTTTTAAAAATTAGCATTGATGTTATTTTGCTGGGCTTTTATTTTGAGGACCTGTTTTTCTTCAGTGACAAAGACACAAGTTCTTAAAAGGTGAAAAATGTAGAAGCTAGTATAAAATGAAATTGGCAATGGGAGAAAGCTTGTCAAGTAGAGCAGCGGTTTAGGGGGTCTTGCCCAACCTAGCTGAAGAAGTCATTGCAAGGATCTTTGTAACAGAAACTCCTGCTGATCATCCAGTTTAAGAGATTTGATCCTTTCTTCCCTACGAGCACTAATCTATGCAAATATCTCAAAAGTAATTTTTTTTTTTTTAATAAAGGCACTGCCTATTCATGTCTGTGTAGCAGTTTTCAGGTATACTACTGTAATCTGAGCAATAGTCTGGGCAGATTCTTGGAAGAGTTTGGGGGCTGACTGGTCATCTAGCAATGGATTTTTAAATTTCAGGAGGATAGGTATTTGAAAACAGATATGAGAGTTGTAAAGCATTAAGCACTTTTCAAAATTCACACAACCAGGTGAGAGCCGATCTATTGGTGAAAAACTGGTGCTAACTGCTGCTATCCCTCCACTCTAGGAGATGACTTGCTTCCAGGCTGAATGGTCGGTTACAATGAGACTCTACAAACCAGTTAAAACAAATATAAATTATTTAATAGAAACTTGTGAGGCTGTCCTCTGCTCAATAAGAAAAGGTAAAAATGTGGTAACTCATTAGAAGGAGCAATGTTTGAAACTGGAGCTGAAAACTACATGCCTTTTAACATTTATTTCCATTTTTTCTTAGATATTTTTTTCTTTCTTTAAAATGATTGCTGTTTCTGAAACATGCTAAAAATTAATGCTTCAATTATTGGCATTATTTTCCATTGGGAAAAATGCCTTCTGCTTAATGTGTGCCATAGAAAACCCTGCACTTATTGTCTTATAGTGTAACACACACAGTAAACAAGTATTGTGTCCCATTGTATGACTGTTCCCTCTTCTCTCCGAACAGAGTTATTTTTAAAACTACATATTGATTTCCTTCTTTCCACTTGAAAACTCACCTGCAATGACCTCCTGTGTCCTGCAAGGACCCCTGTTTGTAAATGGTGGCTCAGTTTCACAGCCAAGTAAAAGTCTGCTATTGATCCCTGAAGGACCACTGATGAGTTCCTCAGGGACCTGAGGCCAGAACGGGAAGCACTGCTGTAATGAGCACCCTTGGAGAGAAATACTGTGTGAGAAAAAAGAGAAAACCTGCAAAATGTCCTTAAATTTATGTTTCTGTAAAGACTTCAGATAAAGTACACAAGTCTCCTGGATTTTAATTACATTTTTGTCATTCAATAATAGTTAGCTTGGGATACTGCTGTAGGAAACCAAGAGACTAGAAAGCCAGTCACCTTGTTATAATAGTTTTCTATGGAATCCTCCTAATTTACGCTAAAAAAAAAAATTTGATTCCTCCACTGAGAACATATTGTGGGAAGAGGTCCAAAAGCACCAGGATTCTAGGCTTGAGTGTATTCTCATTCTAAAATGCAACCTTCTTTGGGTGCTTCTTCCCTCTCTAGTTCCTGGTGAAGATGTTGAGTTACTGTCTAAAATAACAGAGATGGAGCTTGTCATGGAGGACTAATGCATTTTATACCAGGGCTACTTCAGGATCAGCATTAGAAACCACATATACTTTTATGAATCCTTTTTTGCCAACCTCAGTAGATAAGTTGGAGCTGCATGGCAAAGACTAAAAGAAAATATTGCATGGGGGAAGGACACATGAAGGAGATCAAACTTAGGAGACCTAAATATTCCTCATGTTTTAAATTTACTAAACATTGTTGTTTTTTTCTTTAATGTGAAGAGAATGTACAATTATTTTATTGCCTAAAATTAGATTTTGCAAGGGCAAAAATGTTTTCATACAAGATTGGATGTGTATTTGTTTGTTTTTAAATTGACTGAGAATATCTGCCATTATGTCTCCTTTTCCTGAGTTTTGTCACTTGTGCTGTGAAGCGCATCAATGACAAAGGTGGTTTCTTTGGAAATAAAGAACTATAATTTTTTTTTTTACTTCACAACACCATATGATTTCACATAGATTAAAAATAATTTCTACATATGTTTCTTTTAAAGTAAAATTATAGAGAGAATTATCCCACAAAATGTTTCCTTCCAGAAGCTTTGAAAAAAGAATCGAAACTTTCATTTACAGTAATTCTTGTATACATGCATTGGCTGTATTTTTGTTCCAGACTAAATTGAAAAAACAAACCAAACATTTCCAAAGTAGTCTGTTCAGTGTGTTAATTAGCTCTTGCCATGGCAAGGTGCAATATTCTTAAAAAAAACCCAATGAAGTTACATGGATTTTAATACCTTACCACCATATAAGCAATGTAGATATCATTGTTAAGTCTGTGACCTTGAAAGAGGCATTAATGCCTAAAGATTAACCAAGATCAATAGAGGTTATATGGGCAGAATCTAGTAAAATGTCACTTGTATTCTTTTTTCATGATTGTCAGAGAGGGATTGTAGCGATTTTAACAAATACAAGAGCTTACAAGCAATTTCTCCTGCTGGAAAATGCAAAATGTTTTTTGCATGTTGACCGAAGTAACAGCATTTTAGCTCTGGTTATGAGTTTTAAATGTATTTAGATTACAGTAATTTATGTTCTTGGGTGTTCTAACTTACAGGAAGTATCTAACTATATTGCTAAACTTAGTCGCTCAGTTGTTTTTTTTTCCACTCCCTTTCAGGGGAGTGGAAACCAGCATATCTCAACACAGTCTGAAAGTCCTATAGCACAAGTACTCACCAGATGTAAAGTGTCATGGCTCAAATTCACAGGATCACAGGATGGTTGAGGTTGGAAGGCATCTCTGGAGGTCATCTGGTCCACCCCACTTTCTCGAGCAAGGCCACCTAGAGCAAGCTGGATGTTTTCTGGAACTGATTATGCTCAGAGGTGCCTGGATGGTTGCTGCTACATCTTCTCCTGACTGGTGGATGTGCTCTAGCAGGAAAAATCATCCCAAGAAATGCAGATTCAGGCTAGAAGGGAAATCTGGAGGTTGCCTGTTCCAACCCTTGCTAATTGTCCTCTGAGTAGGAGGCTTCCTCCTGTTACTGTGTTTTACCTGTCCGTTGTCCCCTTGCCAGTGAAGAATTATTTAAGAAGCTGTCAGGCTTGGAGATGCCTGCCTGTGCAGCTGCGCTAGGAACTCGATGCTGCAGTGGGGGATGAGGACTAAGATCGTAGAAACCCTTAGGAAAAAGGTAATTGTTTTTGCTAATGCTTAACAGATCTTTTCTGTTCAAGGCAGAGTGAAAAACTGTAGAGGAATGCCTGCTGCAAACTAATGAACTGACTACAAGGACATTATTGTGTAAGTATAAAACATTTAACTTCTCACATTTCCAGTAGTTAAATGGTGATACATTCCACTTTGTAGGTGTCTCCTTTGCCTGTTTGTTTTTTAAGCAGTACTTTCTTACTTTTTAGTGAAAGATTTTTCTGTATCAAAGCAGTTCTGTCTTGTAATTAGAATACAATACCTGTCGTATTTTCTTTGTCAAATTTTGAAATATATATTAGCTGGGTTAGCTTCAAGATTTAAAACGTGTCATGCCAGTGGGTAGTATACTTGAAGATAATGGCAAATTAATAGTCATGAAGAATTGAGTTCATTCTAGTTTAGAATATGCCTCACTAAGTTGAAGGATGCAGCATATCTAGATGGCAAACAATTGTGAGACAGGTAAAAGCATGTGAAGGCAGAATGTGGCTCTAAAGCAACATCTGTGTGGTAGATGTTCTGACAGGTCTGCTCAAATATTTGACTAGCATCAGGTTACTTTTAAATTCTAAATTGATCAAATTTCAGTCTATATTTTTTGTACATTTTGAGTGTGTCCAATTAAAAAATGCAATGGTTAAAAAAATTCCAGGAAATTTGAGAAAAATTATTAAAAAAGCAAAATTGTTTTGATTTAAGCACATAGAAGAAAATAAATATTTCTATTTTTCTCATTCCCCAAAAAGTAAAAAAAAAAAGCAGTGAAAAAATCTCATCATGTTGCAGAATTGTAGAATATTGTCAGTAGGATGACAAATGTTTGCAGGTGTTGTAACTGTGAGGAAATGAAAAATTAGGCCTGTAGTCTTTATGATGGAGAAGATTAAGAGGAGTCGTGATGGAAGTGTTTAATGTTATGGGGAAAGTACAGTGGATGCAGATGCAACAAACCTTCTGGAGAGTATGTGAGTTTTAAATATCTTGTTTCCTCATAGAGAAAGTTACTGATGTGTAAAGCAGAAAATATTTGAAAGTTTGGGAACCTTGGATATGTTGAATGCAGTTTCATATTTAGGAGGAAAATTGCATGCATGCTATCCATAGGTTAGCATGGGCTCCAAAGTTATGTTGGACTGCATGAAATAGAAACTGTTTAATTGTGATTTGACATTGTGCCTCCAGTCCAGATCTTTGAATAATGCTGTCATGACTTCTTTTATGTTTAGAAGGATGTCTTAATCCACATTATCTGATCCCACACGGATGGGTAGTCCCTCTGCTCATGAGTAGAAAGTAGGATGAGAAAGAGGAGAACAGTTTTAAAAACGTCTTTATATGTAGATTTTCACTATAAACTGTGTTTAAAACCAATAAAGAAAAAACATTAAGGCTCTGCTACCTGTTATTAACCACTGACATGCTGGAGCAGGGGAAAAGTGTAAGGAGGAAGAAGGAGCATCAGAGAGGAGCTGTTATGGACTGACCACAGCCCCTGCTCCCCATTCCCTCCTCGGGCTGGGTGAGGTAGAGGAGTAGGGAATGAAGAAGTGAAGTTGAGCCTGGGCAAGGGAGGGAAGGTGTTATTTTAAATTTTTGACTTTGTTTCTCACTACCCAAATCTATTTTAGTTGGCAATAAGTTAAATTAATTTTTGCCAAGTCAAGTCTGTTTTGCCTGTGATGGAAAATGGTATGTGATCTCCCTGTCTATCTTGTCCCGTGAGTTTTTCCATCTTATTTTCTCCCCCTGTCCTGTTGAGGAGAGTGAATGAGAGAGCAGCTGGGTGGGCATTTGGTACTTGACCGAGGTCTGCCCACTACAATACTACTCATTGTGGAAAGATTTTGGAGCATGAAAGAAAAAGACTTTATAGGAAGCCTACAACAACAAGAAAAAAATGTTCAAGATAGTAATAACAATTCCTTAGAATAAAGAGGTCTTATCCTATCAAGAAGCCACCTATCTGCCTTCCTAAATAATGTGCGTTTCCAGCCTCCCACTAAGACAGAATACATCTTAAAGATCTTTGGTATATTTTTCACTGAGCAGTTATGTTTAGTTCCAGACCCCAAATACCAATAGAATTAAACAGAATACATGCTTAATAAGAATCACTGGGTTCAGGTGGAAAACTGATGTATGTAATTATATACATGAATTATCTTGCTTAAAAAGTGTAACACATTTGAAAACATTTTGTCTGCCTGAAGTTTCCTGTATTTGCAATGAAGAATATAGTATAATATATATCTGAGCTTTCTAACCAGAGCATGTATATAAGAACAGTAATAAAAGACTGCATACAAAAATAGAGATGGTGGGATTCTGATCACTTGTGAGCTTCCATCTGTGTTTAATACCGGTGTGGTTTACCCAAGGGGAAAAGAAAGTGACATCTGATATGGGGTTGAAAAGTACATTTAGTTCAGTGAAGATTGTCTCAGTATTTTGCAGTTTCAGAGTTATATTTCCCATTAGAATGAATGTCTCCATAGTGTGAAGGTGTTCCAGAGATAAAACATAGAATCCAGTTCCATTGAGTTACTGTTACCAGAATCTCATTCTTTCTAATGTATATATGTATAAACTTTGCTTGCAATCTCAAATTACAATTTAGAGAGTGAAAAACTAAACTAGCTACTTAAGTATATGCATATACTTAATAACATATTTGTGTTATTTCTTTGGAAAAAAAAGGTTAATAAGATAGTTCTTTTGAGTCAATAACCTGTTACCTGTGAAGAAGATGCCCAGTGTTATACATCTCTGTCATGGTTTATAAAACCACGGAGACAGTTTTTTGCTAGACACCTAGTGGGCTGAGGCAGGGACAGGGAGGTTTTCACTCGCCACTTAGGGTCATGGGCAAGAAACCTACACGACTTGTGAAGAACAAGAAAGCAATTTAATTTATTAACTATTTACAACAAGAAGCAAGATATTGAAAGAGAGAAACCACATCTTAAAAAGACACTTCTCCCTCACCCCTCCCTTCTTCCCAAAGCCCAAAGGCTTTATTCTGTACCTTCTCCCCTACCCAGCGGCGCAGGGGGGCAGGGAGTGGGGGGTGCAGTCAGTCCACCGCTCTTTCCTCCTCACAGTCTTTCCCGGTTGCCACATGGAGTCCCTTTCTCACACTGAGAGTCTTTCTCCAGAAATCCGGCGTGAGTCCTTTTTCCAAATGGGGCTACAGTCCCCTGACGACTGCCCAGCTTCAGCGTGGGGCTTCTAGTTCCTGTGTGGGATCCTCCACGGCTGCATCTTCACCACGTGGCAGGGGAAATGCTGAGAGCATTCTCTTTCATGGTTCCGACTCAGTGTCTGCATGGCCGTCTCCTTCAGCATCTTCCTTCTCTCTTTGCCTTCAGGTCTTCATCAGCTCTCGGGAAACAGGCTCGCAGGCGAGCCATGGTGGAGGCTTGGGCTACGGCAGGTCAGTTTGCAGAAGCTGAACAAGAGGCTGGACAGCCAGACCATCCCACCCGAGCCGTGCCCTGCCCGGGGCCACGTCAACCCATTGTTCTGTGCCCCCACTTAAATATGTTATTTGCAGAGGAGCTGCTTGGCTCAGCTCTGGCCTGGGGTGGGTCCAGTCTGAAGATGGGACACTTCAAGTTTCTTACGAAGGTGATGGTGCCCTTCCCTCACTTCCCCCCACCTCGGTTACCAAATGCTTGGGGGGGGGGAATGACTCGTGAAGAGTCATTTAAAAAAAGAGAAGCCACCACTGTAAACCCTCCCTTGCTGCCAGCAGCAGACTGGAAGCCAGGGGAACTCTTAGCAGTTGTTTAAGGAGCCATTACACCCCTCCCTGCTACCAGACACCACCCCCCCCACCCAAACGATAACTATCTCTGAAGTTTGTTAGTTGAAGACATAAAATCATGCAATGGCTGAAAACAAGGCACCTAAGTTGAAACTAATTGTAAGACTCCAAATGTTTACAGTTGTAGTGAATAATCCCTGGAACGGATTAAGAAGAGAAGTGATAATTCCTCTTTGACACAGAACTTGCAAATTGAGAGTGCGTGTTGGTCTGAAAGATACAGTGTAGTTCAGCCGTGAGCTGAGCTTGACACAGGAATGGCTGAAATAAGTGGCATTGCTTCTGTTTCACATAACGTCAGACCACATTCCCAAAATGGCTGCTTCTAGTTGAAACATCTGTGAATTTCTATGTGTCTGTCTTGCCCACATGTGAAGAGATGGAATAGTACTGTGTGGTCAAGAAAGCAAATTCTCTTAGACATAGCTATCAGAAAAATCATATTAAATAAATCAAATTGTAGGAAATCAGCAAACTCAACCATCACTTGAAGTTTTGAAGACATATAGGAGAAGAATGATAGAACTACTAATGTGATTTAACATGTAATTTAGCTTTATGTTGTTTGGGAGAAGGTTGACTTGTCGTTATAAAATGTACTTGAAGATGTCTGAAAGTTGTCCAAACAAATATGGACAATTAGCTGTCAGAAAAAAAAAAAAGTGATCAGGATTCTTATCTTACAGGAAGTTAATTTGGTTGCATACATTTAATGTTTGCAAATTTTGTGCTTTTCTGTGTGGATAGACTAGCATGAAGTAATTTTGCACCAATTTTAGATAACTCCATAAGTGCTGGTTTTTAATAGTCTTAAATTTGTGGAGAGATGCATATGATATGTGTTTTATTCTAATAATCCTTTGAAGAATTAGGTGATAATCAGTCCTTAGTTAGACGTGAAATACCAGGCTGGAAGTACTGTTGTGCTTACTATGCCAAAATCATGTGTTTCTATGGCAACAGCTAATCTATACTGTACTGTTTCAGTTGGATGAACCCTGATAAATTTTGCTGCCTAAATTAGTCTCAACTGTAGTCCTAGTGTCATTAGATTGCACAGAATAATTGTCTGAGTCTAGTCTTTGTCATTGTTTAACCAAGATGCGTTAAAGAGTTTGAGTAAGGTAAGAGAGCAGTCCCTGTTCTCCACTACCTTGTGATATGCAAAAAATGCCTTCTCTCAATCTTGTTTTCTTAGCTACTGAAGTAACTAAGTGTAGCCAATTTGACTTTCTGCCTTTTGTCTGATCATCTGCAATGGATGTATTTTGAAATTTAACCTTTAACCTGCTTTGACACACAGCTTTGCAGAAGGTCATCTAGGAAAACACCTTCACAATATTTCTATTGTGAGTGAGCCCCCTAGAAAAGCAGGATTGTGCATCCAGCCCTCATAGATACTAAGATCCATGAGAGGCTTCAACTTGACCTTGACTAGTGTGCCAGCAATGCAGATGCATTGTAGGTTCACCTTTTAGGAATATACGATTTGGAACCAAATAAAGACACACATTGTTTTTTATGTATAAAAGAAAGAAAAAAAAAGCTAATTTTTAGTGCAAGGAAATGCAGATCTCAGTTATGGAATGACTACATATCATGCATGTCTGCTCTTGGTACTCTTTGTATTCTTGAGGAGTCAGGGGTTTGTTCCCTGGGGCACTCCCCAGGTAGCGGAAGCCTTATTCCCTGTGCAGTTTCCTTCTTCAGATAAATTTACAATTAGCAAAGACATCTCTGCTGCTGTGGTTATTTCTCTTTCCAAACCTGCTTTTGGCCTTCTTAATCCAAACGTGGCTTAAAACTTAAAAGGGAATTTACATAGCTTTCAAGTTTCTTTATCAGATGGCCCTAGATAAGGTTCATGAGCTTACTACATTTTCTTTGTAGGTGGTTTGTTACTTCACCTTCCCTTTAATTCTTCGGATCTTCAAGTGTAAAGCAGCAAACACAATGTCTTTTGTTCATAGCTTGTGCCACTTGGTTGAAGGATCACAAAAATTTAGGGACATCACCTCTGTGATAGGCATAAGATTTGTTTTCATCTCTACTCTGGAGGAAAAGGACAGGGTAAAAAAAGCCTGGTCTCCAAAATTAAGTTTATACTTTAATGCAAAGTCCTAACCAAACTTCATACACATTTTATGGGAAAGAGGCCTGGCAATAGATAATACTCCCAGATATAAGCAACCAAAATACTCCTTAGACCTCATTTCAAAACTGCAGTTCAGTTAACATGCTCCAGATGGCACACAATGATGATAAAATTATGCATGTACTACTCTGAGGGATGGAACATGCAAACAGAAGTAGCTTGTTAACGCAAAGCCTCTGGAAGTTGCCTTCAGGACTGACACGGTCATCTGTACTCTCAGAAAACAAACAAAACTTTTGACTCTGTAAAACAGATAGTGTTTTGTAGGGAAAAAAATAAAACAACAAACAACAAACTAAACCAAAACACAACCCTATGGTAATCTCAATTATAATGCAGGAAACGTAAATCTTTAAAGAATTACTATCCTTTATATGCTAATAAATATTGAATGGCAGATCAAGCAGACAGATGATTAATTTGGCCCTAAGTTACAAAGAAACACAAGCTGCATGAATTTTTAAGGGAGAATATTATTTGAATATAATTAGAGGGGATATATAAATCACTTCTTATATTAAAGACATGTCACACTACCTTTTTCTCATTCTAAGTAAAAATTCTCCTTTTGATTAGTCCTAATTAAAATGGGGACTGCAATCTGCAAAGGGCAACCATATCTGAACATCTGTGTTAAATTTCAAGAATAATTCCGTAAGATACCATACATGCCTGTATATATGACACAGGATAGAAGACAATTTTCTGATTGCATTTTAGCAACTGAACAAAACCCATATTACATAAAAAAGTTATAGATGAAATTATAGAAGTTGATGAGGTTTTTGAATTGTGGGATAAAGTCTATACTTCAAGTGAAATGCTCAATTATACAGGATGTGAGTAATGTTCTGACTTTGTGCTGAATGAGGACTATTTTTTTGAATAATTACAGAAATAAAACAATTCCTGGACCATCTATAGTTTCAGCATTAATACAATTTCTGGCAAAAAAATGCAGCTATGTTACAGAAACCCTTCAAGGGCTTGCAAATTAACCTTCTTGCTTTGCTGGCCAAAAGGCTACCTGCAGACCTCATGAAAATGGTTTTCCTGAAGCATTGAGACCACGATAGTCTAGGCAAGAGGTACAGTGGTTGTCTAAAAGCAACAGAAAATGGACTGGTAGAGCAGCTTTCCCTACAACAACCCTGTGAAGCATATTTATTTTAAAAAGTTCGTTCTATAGTCTAGGTGGTTTTAGATAAATGCCACAGCAATGATCTTTGTAAATTCACGAATCTAGGTAAGTACTGTATTGTGTGAGGGGGCAAGGTTTACTTTTTGTAGTTCCACACATTGATTCTGATGAACATTTCATGCAAAAGGAGTTTCTGTAGTAGAACATTTCAGAATTCATGAATAGTAATTGAGCCCTTTAGTTCTGCGCTAAACTTAAATCCATTATTCTCCATTTAAAGCAGACACATCATGTTGCTCTACAGAACACTGCTCTGTCAATTCAGTGCTTTTTTTCAGTGAGCTGGGCTAGAATACTAAGCACTCTTTGCTCTCAGTATTCTTGCTGTGCTTGGCATATTCGGATTCCATTTGAAATAGGCAAATAGCGATTCTCTTGTTCATAATGAATAGCCCATACATGTATATGCACCTTGCCTTTGAAAGGGGGAGCATATATTATTTGCCATATCTTAAATCTTTGGCAACCAGTTTGCTTCATTTCCTTTCTCTTTCTCTCTGCACATAAGCAGTGAAATGTAAAACGTAATAAAAGTCACTGACAGATTTCTCTCTTCTATACCAAACAAACAAGTCTGCTTTGGAATTCAAAGCATACATATTTTTCTGTCATAGAAAAATTAAAGAAATACATGTAAAAACAAAGAGTTAAGTAAGAAAGATTAAAGTTTCTAAAAGTCCCCTTCTGTGCTGAACATTTTTCAAGCATTTGCTAGAATGTAGCTGTTACTGTACCTAGGTTTTAGTACACTGATGCAGCCAGATGTCTGTCCCTACCATGCTAGCAAAGATACAATTCATTCTCTTCCAATACAATTTTTTTGTTGCTAAAGTTCTGTGAAAGCACAGCTTTAACCCTGCTAGCATGTCCTGTTAAGTTTCTGCACTAGAAGGATTTTATGTTAATCATAAGCAGTAAGTCATGCAATTCTGCTTAAATTAATTATCTCATTTGAGAATGGTGTGCTAAGCTGAACTTTATAAAAGCATGCCAAAATCTTGTTTCCAGCCTCCCAATTTTTTCCCTGCTAGCTACAGTTCTGTTACATTTAGACCTCAATTTATAAGGTTTGACTGCTTCGAAGCTGGGGGAAGGAGGAACTGAATAGAGCATCTGAAAAAAATTATCTGTCTCTTTTGCTTGACACATCTCCTAAATGGATTCCTCTGACTAAGACAAAAAATACAAGGAAATCTCTCCTTCCCATCCTTAGTGTTCAAGTAACCCTAAAATCATAAGATTCTAAGAAGAAATTACTATGATGGTTATATAGCAAGCCACACAAAACTTGATGTTTCTCTCTACCAGCAAAGTTGGAATATAGTTGTATGGGATAGTTCTCTGTTTCTGAGCACTTCTTTGTGTGTGGAGTTGAAATATCGAACCTACTGTTTCTGTCTGATGCTGTTTTTATCTGTACGTTAAGTAGATGTTAGGGTAAAGGTGATCAGTAAAGTGATCAGCTGAAGCTGCCAACATTATGATGATGGTTTAAAGCCCAAGGTTGTTTGAAATGGGCATCACAAGCCTTTACCAGAAATCAGCAAAAGTTAGGTTGAAATGCCTCTTTGAAACAGGGAGAGAGTATACCCAGTGAGGGTTTCTTCAGCACAGCACATGTGGGTTCCAGCTATCTCAGCACCCATTTATGCCTCTCTTGCCAGCCACTGAGGGCACTGAATAAGCTAAGTGTTTTACCTAGTAAGATATCATTAATGTAAAGCGAATCTCCAGTTTTCAGATAGCTTGCAGGCCAAAGCAGCTTGAGAAGACCTACAAGCTTATTTCAGTTTTCCCAGCTCTGGTGATGTTAATGAAGTGCTTTCATATTGCCAATTATATCTGTCTTGTTTGAACTGAAAGATGTCTGAGAAATGGTGATGCTGGTTTAGAAAATTGTTTAAAATGCAAATCACTGTCTTGCCTCACAATCAATTTTTCAAGAAAATAAGAAGGTAACACTTCAGAATTTAAAGACTGTAATTTGAATATAATATTAATGCTCAGATGCTTGGATTGCAAAGATAATTGACCCACAGCCTCATGTAGTGTACAAAGTAGATGCTCACCCAGAAAAGCCAATTTTTATTTTTTTCAGAAAATTGAGACATTCTGCTGTGGGCTGGGTTTTGTTCCTTCTGGAGGTCAAACCAGTGTCTGTTTGAAAAATTCATGATCCAGAAAAGGTAATTTTTAATTAATATTTATGAGAGATGTCTTTTCTTATCAGAGCTGTGCAAGTTTTCAGAAGCTTGCCACTAAGCATGGCTTCTGAATTTTAGCAAAAATCTTACGAGTTCAGTCTGAGAAAACAGTCAGGTTACATTTTTGTCTAGCTTTTTCTGGTATGTATCTTTTGCAGAGTAAGATACATCACTGTGATGCTTTTGTAATGCCTCATAAACAGCAGGTTGTTTTTTTTCTGTAGGAGACTACTAGTTTAAGAAGGTTAATGTTTTAAATTAATTCTGTTATTTCAGTGTTAATTACTTAAAAACTTATGAAAATAAATATAAGCTGATGAGTTTATATAATTAATTTCTGTAATAAACTTTTTGTAGCTAACATTGCTGAAGATCAATAGCTGGCAGACTTTTCTAGACTAGTTTGCTTTTTTGAGACTCAAATATTAACTGCAAAACCTCAAGAGCACTGGTGAACAATTGCAAAAAAAAAGAATATTTCCTTAGCAGTTGGTTTTGGTGCTAACGTTATTGCAGCGCCTAGAAGAAGAGGCTGAGATTGGTGTCTGGTCTTATGTTCATAATGGCGCTCAAGCACTGTGTGTCTGAATGCAAAATATTTCAAAAAATATATTCCTTCTAAGTCTAGACAGAATCATAAAGAATAATTAAAGTATTGGGTTCTGATTTCCTCTCACAGTTATACAATTTACAATTACTATGTAGAATTTCATTCACTTTCCTCTCCTCTCCCTTTTTTATACCTGTTGGGTGTTGAAAAGACTTCACTTTTTTGTGTCACTTTGTTTCACATATATGAGAAGTTTACCTGATATGTCCTCTCCTCCTCACCTAAACGTATTTTTGATTTTTTTATATCTTATTAATAAATCATTGTCCATTATAATATAATTTTACATATGTTATTTTAAATCATGCATTTTAAAGCATGCCATTTGATCGGTGTGATGCATCTTTTGTGTAATGCCACCTTGTTAGATGCCTTTAAGCCCCGTGACTGTCCTGGGGCCAGCATCAAAGAGGCAGATGTTTAAGGTATATTCAGCGAAGAAGGACTCTTATAATGCAGCTGGTGTCTAAATTTCTACTCTGTCCGCTTAAGAGTTTCCTTTTATTTACAGCCCTCTGGGCTGGCTCCCCCTGGAATTTCTTTCAGAGTTAACCCCATGTGGATGGGAATTGTTAATGACTTAATTTAATATGGAAGTAAAATTCTCAGCTGGTATGTAAGCAGGCATAAAGGTAGCACATTGTCTCATGGTTCTTTTTAATGCTTTAGCTGGTAAATGCTAACTTTGTAGACAATATCAAAAGTAGTTGTCATCTTTCAATGGGATCTGCTAAGGTCCTGGTGAAAAACAATTGCCCTGTGATAAGATCTTAGTTTCTTTAGTCCTTCTGAAAGACTTTAATGTCAATTATGTGTATAAAATATACATTTAGCTGAAAAATTAGGGAAATGCATATTAATAGGAGAAATGTAATCTCATGTGAATGTCCAAAATCATTGTATATTTGATATTTTATGGGGAACAAGGAGAAAACCGAAACAAGCAGTCCCCAAATGAGTAATAATTACAGGTAAATTTTCATAAATATCTAAACAAGGTACTTTCAATGGTGTTTAGGATACCTAAGAATCTAGAAGTTCCAGTGAGTGTCCCTGAAGTTAAATCATAAAATACTCTCTAAAACTGTTATTGTTGTGCTTGCTTGTGTATACCTAATTGATAGAGAAGGAAGAATCTTGAAGTACAGCTGGTTTTGGAAAATAGTAAAGGCAAGTATGTGACTACCTGTTTTGACTATCTGTCCTTGTTTTAGATCATTATTTCTAATGGATTAGATAAAAAGTGTGATAGACTGTTTAGTGTAAATCTAACTATTATATAACAGAAGTCACTTGGAATTATAACAGAATCACAGAATCACAGAATCACAGAATGTTAGGGATTGGAAGGGACCTCGAAAGATCATCTAGTCCAATCCCCCTGCCGGAGAAGGAACACCTAGATCAGATCGCACAGGAACGCATCCAGGCGGGCTTTGAATGTCTCCAGAGAAGGAGACTCCACAACCTCTCTGGGCAGCCTGTTCCAG
>WKFP01013987.1:0-36999 GCA_011057875.1 Pterocles orientalis | reverse complement strand
TGTGGAGTCTCCTTCTCTGGAGACATTCAAAGCCCACCTGGATGCGTTCCTGTGTGATCTGATCTAGGTGTTCCTGCTCCGGCAGGGGGATTGGACTAGATGATCTTTCAAGGTCCCTTCCAATCCTTAACATTCTGTGATTCTGTGATGGTTCTATGATTCTATGAATGTTTAACTCGGTGGGAAAAAGATTCTGAGGTTCCTCTTCTGGCCTTGTTATCAACTTGAAATTAGAGTCTGGACCTGCATTTCAACAACTTTTTCTTTCTATTCACTGACCTGCAAAAATTAACAGAATTCTGCTTATTTATTTTATGTGGTACTTGCATGACTAATGCACATTAAGATCCTTGGATAAAAGCTGTCACGGAGAAAAGTACTTTTATGGTGTTTGCACTGTGCATTTTAAAACTGCAGATAAAATATTTGGAAAATTGTTTTATGAGTGTGATCAAAAGTTTTTTGAGAAATACTTGGAACTGCAGGCAGAGTCTGATGCAAAAAGGTCAGGTATATAACTATAATTCTTTTGCATGCTTGACAGCTATTATATTTTCTGTACCACTTTTAACCTTGAATATCAGTTATATGACATTTGTGAGTTCTTGAATCTTGTTTACCTTTTCCTCAAATCTTACTGATTTACAGTAGTTCGTCAATCAGTAAAATTTCTTCCATGTAACTTATTTCTTCTTATTTCCCACTTAATTTTAAGAACTTCAGAAATTTAAAAATATGCAGACAGTAAACCCAACCCTTTTTAAAATTCCACTGCCTACCTGTTATTTTCTCTTTTTTTCTGTGATGGACATAATCAAAATTCTTCTGCTTCCTCTTTGGTGTTATGTTCTTTACATGACATCTAGAGGCCAAAATTGATGTGAGCTGTAATTAATCTTTCCATGAGGCTTTATAGATGCATTGGTAAACCAGAGATAGGAATCACACTGTCTGCATACATAAAATTATTGAACATCTCAAAACAAATCTGTATTCAGAAACTGTATTTCATGGTGTCATCATCCAGCAGGTGTAAAAATCTGTTGAGAAAAAAAAAAAAGTGCAAAAAACAAAGGCAGCATTTGTTTTATATGCAATCCCCTGTGCAATTAATTCATATACAAGTTGCACAGTAATCTAACTGGAGCATCTGACATTTGACTGTGACAGCCAGAACCCTTTAGGTAATTCATAATGCTAAAATAAAGTGCCTAATTAAATACACCGTCATTTCCATCTGTATTCTGAAGCTGATATGCAAATTCACCTTGCCTGTATAATTTCTACTTCCTGTCTTCTGATTCTTGCTTTTGACTATATCCACATGCATCCATCAAAAGTCCAAAAGGACCAAATTTTACTATATAAAGCAGAGTAAGTTATACTGCTGTAACTTCATATGCTTCTGTGAACTGCTTCAAAACACCTCATTCAATAACCTTGAGTTTCACTAAGTCATTGTTATGCATTTCTAAACATATTACTAAACACTAGAAACTAACTCATATTGCTTTAGAGATTAAGTCTATGTGCCTAAATATGGATCACAAACAATTATTTTTTATTTTTTCTGCTTTATTAACAGGGAAAGGTAAAGATTTATTCTGTGATGACACATGGAGGAAAATAGCCCTGCTGAAGAGAAAGATCTTTTTCTGTAAATTACTGTGCTTCTCACATCCGGTTTATAATTTTAAACTATATATTTTAACTTCTACTTTTTCCCCTGAGACTGCTTGTCAGGTATACAATCGCCAATATCCTGGTAAGAAGAGTCTCTCAAGATTCAGCCCATTGATGAGTAGTTAGCTAAGCTTGTTTTAAGTGATTTACACTTTAGGCCTTGAACTGATGTTTACACTGAGCCTTCCTAACTAGTTCATACTTATTCCTATAGCCTTGAAACTAAGTTTGGGTTACCAACAATCAACTGAATGTCCCTGAGTGTGTGGGTGAGGTCACCCTCAGTAACAGTAATCTTCTGTATAAAGTTTTGCCTAAAAAGGTTGTATTGCTTCATCTTTATCTATGATTTTGCTTCTAAAATAATTTTAAATTCTGTTTATTTAGTACATTAACACTCTTTTTTTTAATAGCAAATACGATGAATGAGTTTTATGTCTTGATGTTTAGACCTAACGCAGCACAATACTATAACATTAAAAAGTACCTGAGAAAATTACAGGCCTAAGTTTTGGAGGCCATCACTCTAACTTTCTCCCCTGTTACCCAGATATCTTTGAAATTACTAATTTTTGGCTTGTATATTTCAAATAAATCCAGTCTACTCTGGAAAAAACCCACATCAAAACATTTACATACACATACACATATATTTCAGAGAGGTTTCTCTCCGGTTTCCTGCCCTATAAACTAAAAACCAAACTTCAAGATATAAACCCAAAGCGAAATAAAAAGCCCTCTTTTCACTTCTTACTGTACAATTTAAATCACAGTTTTTTCTTCAGTGTATTCAAATGCTTTAAGTAAATAGATGGAATAAAAAAGGATAAATGTTACTTAAGATAAAATAAGAAAGGATGTTGAAGGCTTTATTGGAAATGCCAGAATATGTTTATTCATAGATTTCTCAGAAATAGTATTTATAAGTCTGTGTGCTATGCTAAGTATTTACAAATAGTAGTTTTGCGTTCCTGAAGTTTTAGCGTATGTTACGATGCAAGATGATCAGCATCTCTCAGATATTCAAACACTGTTTAAAAAAAAAAATTGTTTAGAATTAGTTTAATTTGTCATCTTCCCATTTCCTCAAAATATTTTTCTCATGGTAGGACTACATATGAGGGATAACATTGCTTTGATTGAAGTTTAGAAGTATTTGTTTTTATAACAATTCATTTCAGGAGGATTACCACATCCCTTTGATATTTTTGTACTTGAAGAACCAATTCACATCCTATATAGCCTAAGGAATATGTTTGTCTAGTGTTATTACTGTATTTAAATTAATTCAAAACTTATGTACTAATAATGCACAAGAAGAATGTAATGTTACTGTTCTGATTTTACTTATATCTGAAATCATATCTTATTTCAACTTTAAGAGCAGATTCACCAACAGACTAGAGCAAGTAGAGCATACCAGCCAGTTAAGCTGGATTTTATGGTTGCTTTGTCTCTCATCACTGCTAAACAGCCAAAGCACATTGATGATACAGCAGATTTTAATTTGAAATATTAGTGACATCATTGGGGTGGTAGTCCTCATTAGGGATAACAGTTTTAAGCTGAAAGAGGATAGATTTAGATTCCATATGATGAAGAAATATTTTATTGTGAGGGTGGTAAGGCACTGGAACAGGTTGCCCAGAGAAGCTGTGGATGCCCCATCCCTGGAGGTGTTCAAGGCCAGGCTGGATGAGGCTTTGAGCAACCTGGTCTAGTGGAAGGTGTCCCTGCCCATGGCAGGGGGCTTGGAACTAGACAGTCTTTGAGGTCCCTTCCAACCTAAACCATTCCATGATTATATGATGATTCTTTGATTACAGCTGTCATCAAGGTGAGCACATTATCACCTGGCTGCTCAGGTGCTGGGATAGGGGGGTCAGTAGCCTGGATCTAGAGGGCAAAGAAGCCAGACAGCTGGAACTCCTTGCTAGGGAAGGAGGCACAATAAAACAACTGGAAGACAGCCATGAGGCACTGCACAACAAAACAATCCCCTTAATCAACATTATTTTCTTAACCCAACACCTAGAGATGATAATCACACTAGCAAACAGTACATATAGCAAATCAGGTGCTATATCACAGAACTCTAAAGCCAAGTCCTAGTATGTGTAAAACAATAAAAACAGTCTTTTCCACAGTGACATCTGAGGAAATATAAGGAAAGCTTATTGAAAGTTTGTTTTAATACACTCTGTCCAAATCTGTCGTCATCTCAACCACTTGAGCCTCACTTTGGGTACCAAAAACTGGCATGATTTGACCTGGCTCGGGGTCAAACACCATGCAGCCACTTTCTCACCCTCCCCACTCCTGGGGATGGGGGAGAGAATTAAAGGGGTAAAGGGAAAAGAGGCTTGTGAGTTGAAATAAGAACAATTTAATAGCTAAACTACAATATAATTTATAATAATGGTAAGAATAATAATGATAATAATAATATACAAATGAGTGATACACAGTGCAACTGCTAACAACCCAACGACCAAGGCTTAGCCCATTCCCAGATAATGATCCCAGAGCATTCAGAGAATCCTGAAACTGCAGTCCTGGAAAACAGATAAGAGCCCAAGCATCTGAGAGAGCAAGAGGAGACCAAGAGAGCCAGAGACAGCCCTGAGAGCTAGAGGGAGATGACCCAGAATGAGAGAGGGAATGAACTTCCAGAGAAGACCCTCATCTGTACACTAGGCGTGACATGCATGATACGGAATAGACCAGTATGGACAGTTTGGGTCTCTGTCCTAAACCTAATGTTGAATCCTAGGCTGGTAATTGGGGCTGTGCTCCCTCCCAGCTTCTCCTGAACCTGCAGACACTGGCACAGCAGAGGAGCTGAAAAGTCCCTGACCTGACAGCAGCTATAAACATCAGTATTTTATCAGCCTTCTTCTCAGCACAAATCCGAAACATAGCCTCAAACTAGCTACTGCGAAGAAAGTTAATTCCATCCTAGCCAAAACCAGGACAATTTTCAGTTTTCCTTAATTGAGGATTATATACAGTAATTCAACATCTTTTAAAAATAACCTTCAGGAATTCATATTATTTTCTTTTTTGAGATCATTAGCGGAAAAAAGACTGATACATGCTAAATAGACCAATACTTTTCTTAAAGGAGTGAAATTTTAATTAACTTTAACTCAGATTAATTAACTACCTTGTAATTTCTCAGAAAAGATAATTGTCCTCAGAGACTGCACAGTCATTTTGGGGGTAATGTGCTACATTCATAACTTAAAACAAAAAAGTCCTTGCAAGATGGGACTTGGTCAATACCAGTAATGCCACAAATGAAGTTCTGTCTGAGGTTTCTGCGGACTGAACAGCCCCAGCTCTCTCAGCCTTTCTGCCTTTCCTCATAGAAAGGATGCTCCAGTCCCTTAACCTTCTTTGTGGCCCTTCCCTGGACTCTCTCCAGTAGCTCCATCTCTCTCTTGTACTAGTGAGCGCAGCCCTGGACACAGTACACCAGGTGTACTGTACTCAGCTCATCAGTGCTGAATAGCGGGGAAGTATCACCTGGCATGTTTGCAAGTAGCATGAACCTTTGAGAAATTCAGTTTGGTTTATCTATTAGTGACTTGGATAATCTCACTCAGAATCAGGTCAATGGCAAAGCCCTTTGGGACCCCTTTTGATTAAATGCTTCTGGTTAAGCAATGACCTTAGATAACTTCTCCAAGTATAGCCATAAGGCTATTTTTGCTTCCACTCTGTCAAGTTTTCACATAGAACTTATTTCCTGGAAATCTATATTGAAAGTCAAGGCATACAACATTTGGGATTAATTCAGTTCCCTATGCATAGATATTCAGTAACATTAGTAACATAAAATATCCTACCTGACCTCCAGCTGTCAGATAGAAGACAGCAGATCTCCCTTGCCAGCCTCGTATTGTTGTATTAGATGCTTCATGACAATGAAAATTATATTTAAGCAAGTGAATCCCATCCCTGCTGTTTGGTTTTATGGGGTTTTTTTCCCCTTTACCCCTAGGCTTTTGAACTTGTTTTAAAAAGATTTTAGAAAGATCTGACATTATTTGTTCTTGACAACTGTTAACTTGTTTTCTTGTAATCTTCCAGGTGTTGTGTACTTTGATTATTTATCCAAGGAGAGAAGTTAAGTGTCTGTTCTTAGTTTCCTGGCTCATATTTTTTTTCCTTCCTTTTTTTTTTTTGTCCCTTCTAAAAGAATGTAACAATACTTTTTATTTCTTGTCTTCTAGGACTTCAGCTGTCTTCAACATATCAAGTATGCTAACAGCTGATCACAAATCAGAATCTGATCCTGATGTAATAATGTGGCAATCTAAATATACCAGAAGTAAGTAATTTGCTGTAAATAAATTATCTCCTCTCCCTTTTCCATATTTGCTTTCCCACACCACTAAATCCAGCACTGACACTGCAGCTGTGAGCCTGTGGCCCTAACTGGGGCCTTTGGATGCATCCAAATGCCTTCTGCTGCATTATATTTCTGTAGAATAAAAGCCTCAGCTGCTATCCACCAGGCATCCTCAGCAATATTAAAATTATTGTAAAGTGTAACAGCATTTTAGACTTACATACATACAAGTAGCGTATAAGTTAGTAGCACCTTTTTGCCTGCATGTGCCATCACAAGCTGGTATCCACAATCATAACAAATGCTAACTCACTACTAGGGTAGCAATACTTCTTACTGCTTTGAGGCAGCAGACTACAAGCAATTTGAATCCAAATAATGACCTATCAGTAGAATCTTTGCCATTTATGCTTTAAATGTATTTCTAGTGAATAGACCTTTAAGAAATCAACGAATAGCTCTGAAATGGTCATTTTTCAAATGGCTAATCTCTTCTTCAGCTTTTGCATTGTATCAGATATCAGGATAATTTAAGGCTGAAGCACAAACTATTTTTCTCTCAGAAAATCTTTCATTTCTTTTTTTATTTCAGCTTTCAGCTTCAGCTACTGGATTTGGGCAGCCCTTGGAATTTAAATATCAAATACCTTCCGAAGGACTTTGAATTCCTTACAAAGACATAGAAAATGAAATTAGGTTTAAAGATTATAAGCATCTATATCTCATACCTTTCATGTACACAAAACTCCCATCAATTTCAATATAGACTTATTTTCACCGTGTTACCAATGAGAATAATTTTATTTGTAGGTTTTATGGAGTATGAATTGTAGATTAGTCCTGATATATCACCTTAAGAACAACAAAAAAATAGCAATATGCCAAACATCAGTAAAACTCTGTACAATTTTACTGCAGACTCTGTAAGAGCTTTCATGGCAAAGAATCACCTCCAGTTCTCAGTGGTTCCTATTCATACCACTGCTGCTTTGCCAGTGAAACTTTAAAGATAAAGCTATGCTTGAAATAATTGCATGAATCATATTTGTTACCTACAGAAAAAATATTTCAAGAGTTAGATTTTTTACTTTATTTTTTTAAATATTAAATATTTTACAGAGTCATAACAGTCTTTAAATATTTAAAGTAAACCCCTGGAAGCTGAGTCACCTCTACCTTTTTAACTGTGTATGCTAGCTTCTTATGTCTTTTGATGTGGCTCTTGGAATCTTTCATTCTCTTGCACACTGACAGTAGTGTAGAAATGTATAGTATAACTAATGCCCTTATGCTATAATGAGCTGAGGGTGAAGGAACTTCATGTTCTTTTGGTGCCCCAGTGGAGTCCTTGAACAGAGTTCAGCTCCCTTAGAATACAAATGGAGGGATTCACCTTTGGTGGGTAATTGTAGGTTCAAGATCTACAACAGTATTATGAAGTAGTTTTATAATTTCACATATGTACTACTATGCATGTGATGTGGCATAAATTTGAACTATAGATTCACAAATTCCCTTTATTTTCAGAAAAGCAATAATGGGAGTTCTTGTCATTATGATAAAAAAAAAATATCCTTGAGTTGCCAGATTCTGTGTAAGGTATAAGGTATTTAATTTTAAATAATCCTCAGAAAAGCCAACTTGTAAAATGGCAGTATAAATAGCTAGAGTGTATTTATATCTTCAGTTCACGTATTTCATCCATCTTTTTCTCATTAATCAGAGTCAAATGTTTCAAAAATTAATCATTTTATGAAGTCACTCTAGGAGTACACACTTGTACATTTCATTCCTTTCCTTATTTTTAAATAAGGATTTATTTAAAAGAATGATTGACAAGGTTAATGATGCAAAGAGAGTATTTTTAGAAGGTTATTTGATTGGACTTTATAATATTTCCACTATTAATTATTATAATTTCACTGATTCCTGCAAGGTTTTCTACTATACCTTAATCTAGTTTTCAGGAAGTATTATAATAGTTAAGAAACCATTCATTAGATTTGATGCTTATATGTTTCAAACAGCAAATTTCTCTTTTGGGACTTTTTATAAACTGAATCTCTGGATAGAAATTAGAATTTACATTCAATGCATCTATTAGCTATTCATCAGGCATGTTTTGATGACATCTTGTTACATGGCCAAAAAAAGCTTACACCTTGCTGTGCGTGTGTATGTATGGCACTAAAACTAAATTTAAATCTTTTTTTTGTCCGTGAAAAAAGTGGTGAACAGGAAACACAAAGCATATGCCTTTGCTAAATGTAGACATATAATGTACTGTTACATTATGCTAATATCTACTCTAATACTTTTTTTTATATTAGAAAATGAATTATCGGGAAAGTTGTCTTACTAATAAATTCCTCAATTGTGTTGATTGCAGCCCTTCTTCACCTCTCAGAAGATTCAGAGAGAAACAACCTGTGCACCCGAGGAATTTTCATTATCTTTCCAAAGTCTGTGCTGCTGGAGGGCCTTGTGTTGCTCAAGCAAGAGTAAACCAGGGGCACACCAGAGTAGTGAAGGCTACATGATGCTGCTGGGTGTGAGATTAACAAGCAATGCTGATTTATGTTCAAGAAAAATAGTGCAAAATTCTTGAAGAATCTGGAGGTGGCTTGGAAGATGTGCAGCTACTGGGGAGACTTTGAAGTGCTCTTCAGGCATCAGTGCAGCAGCAAGCCAGCTGCATGTCTGAACTCTCAGCTCCTGGAGACCCCCATCATTGCTGTGCGATTTCTGCCTCAGGGCTAGCCACAAGCAGGCTATGGGTCCCTCCAGCAACCACTTCCTGACACTTTGTGAAAGACTGATGAAGGCACAGTACAGTTAAAGACAATGAATTATCATGTACCTCTTTGTCCCAAAAGGTTTGCATTGGTGGGTTATAATTCCCATCTGACAAAGGTGACGTAGTCCTGCCCCAAGCCCACAGCTTCTGCTCAACCTTGGTCAAAGCAGTTGAAGTGGCAAGGACTCCCACAGGCATTTGATCCTTTTTTGTCTTAAAGAAAAAGAAAGTCTGAGATTATAGACATCGGTCCATTCCACATGTCCCTCTGCCATAGCCACTGAGACTTTGTGTCAACAACTCCTACCCTGCCATCATGGCCAATAATGGCCAAAAATGACTTTGCAAGGGGGACAGGCAGCAAGTACCCACTGTGTCCTTTGCAACGTTACAGCTCCTGAGTTAGCTACTGAGGAAAACATGTGCTTTGGCTCAGGCCTTACAAAAGCAATGGTGGCATGAGGGGAACAGTGGTGTATTAAGATCATTTACTTGAGCTAGAGAAAAGCACAGTGTGGTGCTTCCTGAAGGTCTCTGCAGAGGTGCTTGTGAGTGGTGAAGGAAGGGTTCACGGGATAGCCTTGGCAAGCCTTGGAATACAAGTGTAAGGCAGACAATTCGCCCAGCTGATGGAAAGGTGGAGTGGGTGCATGGCAAAACTACTCTAAGTTCAATTCTGCAAGCTTCGTACAGTGATATCAAGACTCTCAGCACCAGGTGTTTTGATCTGCAGCAAATTACTTGTTAACATGGACATAATCCTTGTTGCCAAAACTAGGTTTCTGTGCCTATGGTAGCAGTTTATAACACTCTGAATACAATAAATTAAGACTGGATTTGGGGTGAGTAAATCTGGTAATCTGGAGAACTTAAAAATAGCTATGTTCTTTATATGTAGATGTATGTGCATACAGAATACATATCTGTCAGTGCGCTTTTAATGGGGAATAACACACTATGTATTAATTCACACTGGCTTCCTGGTTATAAACGTACTTTCAGGCAATGTATCTTTCAAGGTGAGAAATAAGTATAACAGCAAACTTATCTCATTATTAGATGTTCCATAGATATTTCAGTCCTGTGCACTGAAAAAAAAAAAAAAAAAAGATGAAAGTCCTTCAAACAACCTCGAAAGGACCAACACTATTACAGAAAAAAATAAATTCTACAGTTAAAAGTGAAGCATTGCAATACTTTGTTTCCACAAAGCTAACACAAGCAAATATTGAATCAGAGGCTGAGCCAATTAAAGGCGCAAGGTCCTTGCACCATACAAGTGAAGAGCTGTAAACTGTGAAGTTTGAATAAGAGATGTCAAACCAATATTTATATGTATAAACAAACATATACAACAGTCTGATTAGGTAAATAATTTATCTGGAAACTGCAGAGACAAGACACTTTCATGGCAATATCCTAGTCTATTAATATTGCAAATGTGAATATGTATGTATATTTATTTTAGTGTCTTTCCTTTACACAAAGAGGTGGAAAGGAGGAAGACTGACTTTCCTCTAGTAAGTGCTGAGATCTGGTCTCATAGAGTCTAACCCAAAGATCCATCAAATTTTGCTTGTAATTTCAGTGGATTTTGGATAGGGTCCCCACCATACAATTGTATTTATTACTCATCTCTCCGTGTTTAAATAATTGTTTGAAGTCCAATTCTAGTATATAATGTGCTCACAAATATGTTAATATTATGAATCCTATTAACAGAAGGTATTTTTTGAACTATTGAACTGTGACACAAATAATTATTCATTCAAACTAATAATAGAAATCTATAGCCGGGTTCAATTTGTTCTAAGACATATGTCACATCTTTATTTTATCATAGAAATTTCAGGATAAGTGATTAGATAAGTAACTAAATCTTTCAGAAAAGTTATATGTATTCATCAGCCTGGCAAACAGTTTAGTTGTTTTTGCCTGAGTATGTTTTGATTGTTATTCCTGATTATGAACATTGATCCTCATTAAGATCATACCCATGAACTAGACTGTTCATACTAATCCAGTATGTGCTCTCACTGGCAGATAAATGTAAATAAATGGTTTAATAGGTCATCACTTACTACAAAGATTACAACCTTTTTTGATGCTGGACATTAACAGTCAACGGATACACCCAGAAATTTTGTTGTGCTTCTCTGGTTGTCCCCATGGCTATGATTATAACATCTAAGTAAAAATATATGTTTGAAATTGAAAATATATTTTTTTAAAATTAGGAAGACATTGGAAGAAACTTAAGTGCAATAACAGTCAGAGGAAAGCTGTTAAGATATAAACAAGACTGATGAGTCTTCAAGGTGTTCTTCGTCTAAATAGAGAGACAAAAATGAAAGGTAAGTGGTACCCCAGAAGAAGATGCTGCACCTATAGAACACAAGGAATGCAAAAAATAGTCTATAGAGATGTTGCATCTCTAGATTTATTGTCATCAATATTATTCCATTAATAATATTACTATTAATAAGGATAATGAACAATAATAGCTAATCAGGAGTGGATAAGTACAGCAGGTGGTCTGAGAGGTGGCTTTGGAAGTCCCATTCATGAACAAGCACAGATGTGGGGCACTGACAGATGTGCTGAGCTCCAACTACAGGAACAGAAGGGAATTCACAGCATGATGCCTTAGCTGGAGTGTCCAGGTGGATACCAGAATTAGAATTTTGTTTTATGAGCCAGCTGTATGTTTTCATGGAAAAAAGGCTAGAAACCTTTGAAAAGATCCATAAAGGAATCAAGATGGTATCTCATTTTAATTGAAGGTACCCTATAAAATAGATTCAAAATGCAGCTACCCTGAGACTCTTCTGTTTATTGCAGAGCAAATTATATTTTGCAGGCTGTGAAGACTCAAGGGTTTGAGGGGAGACAGATGAAATGGACTATTTGTTAAAGTCTGGCAACCATCAAAGAAAGAAATTCTGTGCAAAACAAGTATGCTTTAGCAAGGGTGAGAGGTTTTTCTGGTTTATTTTTTATCACATTGTCTTTGCTTTCTTTAAGGATTCTTAAGAGAGTTCATGTCTAAGAATTTGGATTGGAAGCAGAGCTGGTCCATTTGTAGTGATCAGTTAAAATAGTAAAATACAGCCATGAAGGAACAAAGCAATTTTGACCAAGTTTTGTATTGAAGGAAGTTGTTAGAAGATGTGATACACAGCACAGCTATTTATGCAGAATCTTGCAGGGCAAAACTTCTGCTAGCTGAAAACCTCTGTGTTTATGCAGTCATAGTGAAAGAAAGATATACACAAACTTTAAATTTTCTTTCGTAAAAGGGAAAAATCTCCAAGACCCCTGACATCTGGACACATGGAACAATAGTGTGGACAAAAGCTAAGTTTAAGTTGAAAAGAATTATTTTTAATTAGAATTTGGGAATATGATGGAATTGCTTAAACATTATTTCTGCTTATATAGACCATGTACACCAAATCAGGAAGATTCCTCCTGAAAAGTACCTTTTCTATGCCTAAACATATTTGCTTTCAAAAGCAAAAGCCTGAAAAAAATGAATGTATTAACAAATAGAATTGTTACTGTTACTTATGGTGTTTTTATATTATAACTGGAAATAGTAAATAGTGCCTGCAACATTTACAAATGAATTTATCTTGAAAACTTCACTGTTGTGGTCATCTTAGAGTAAGTCATGGATTTATGACCCACTGATTTATGGGGTATGTTTTGTTTCATTACATAAAATTAATGAATATCAATATTCTTCTCCTAGTGCAGTTGATGCATGCTGCATCACAAGCTTTTATCTTATATAAGATTATACCCAAGCTTTTTTCTATATTTATTTTCTATAGTCCTGTAACTAGTCACCTACAGTATTTTATTTTTTTACAGCTTCCCTAAAATAGTCCTTGCTTCAGTATTTTTCATTTTAAAATGAAATAAAACTTTACTGGGCCATGTCTGGGAAATAGTTGGGTATAAGAAGTTTATTAGCTTTTCCCTGATGAATTTTTGGAGGCTTCACTCCTTCCACTGAGATGGAGTTACATGGATCGATTAAGTGCATTCCCTAAGTGGAAAATTAACTAAATGCAAGCCAGGAAAACAGAATGGTTAAACTATAGCACTCTGATATAAGGTTGGAATGAGTATAGGAGGAGAGCAGTCATCTTTGGAATATGGTACTATGCACTTTTCCTTTTTTCTTGCCTATATAATCTGATGCCCAAAATAGTGTCAGCTTTGAATGTGTTGACACTGAGTTGCTGCCATGGATAGAGCTGAATTGCTGAATTACACTGGGGAAAAAGCCTGGCTGTGCCTTACCTCCTCCCACAAAGAAGCACCTCGAGTATTTTGTTGAAATCTGCTGGGAAAGACAGTGTGTCTTTGGCAGTGACCCAGGAAACCACTTAGTGCAAAAAAAATTCCTGTTTTATTTTCTTGTTGGCTGTAAAGGATGGGCTGGACCTAATCATGGGACCTCTGACGCAGTGTGCTAGCTTGCATGGGGAATCCTGAAATTTTTTTCTGTGCATTGAGTGAAACAAACCAAAACTCTCAAATTATACACCCACAGAGTAACCAACTGAATATAACCCCATATTATGTATTTCATTGATTTTTTTACATTGTTCTTTTAATTGATTCTGGAAACTTTTTCCCAACTAATTAAGTAGCTGTTAAATATTTAGCACATGTTCTGATATTATGTCACAGCATATTTGAATATACGTATGAATAAATGCTTAAGAAAGAGACAGAAATGAGTTTTATAGTATTTCCCTGCCTTTACTAATTACACCAAGGATTGTGCATTGAAAAATATTACAAATGCTCCACAAAACTAAGAGGACGGTTTTTATTACTATAGTGGATTTTTTTTAGTCTCTGTTTTGTACATAATCTAACTTTGGATCTGTGAGTGTGAGTAAGGCCTTAGGGCTTGCTGGACTCCAGCTGAGAAGCCTAAGGCTCTGTGGCAAAGCATAGAAATTCAGAGATATTATCCACTGATTAGAAAGCAATGTTTTTAAATGGGGTTTGGAGTTCAACTGCTCTTTCATTTAGTTTGACATCCTCTTCATTTGCCTTTCTGACATCATGCCACATAAGCTTTGCTGAAACTATTCTCTTTACTTAGTAAAAATAAATCTAGGAAAGAAAATAATAAAAACCTCATATGGTTTATGAATGACACATCTGCAATGAAAAGTGATGCAATAGGTGCCATTTAGATGATAAAGCATCAGAAATCAGTGGATATTACTGGAGAACTTACCACATACAAAAAGAAAATCAAATTTTCTCTCTAGATTTCTCAACATTACCCACTTTTAGGGCATAAAATATATTATTAAAAAGTGCCTCTGTATTAGGTGAAATTAATGGGTTCTTCTCACTTATAAAAGCATTTTACCTGCAACATGGAAATTGACAAGTGTTTTTACACCTTTATAATACCCAGGTATAAATGGCCTAAATGGAAGACGAGTTTATTTTAACTTACATAATCATCCAGGCAATTGATTTTTTTTATCACAAGTTTAGTCATAATTTGGAGTGATTTATAGTTTGGAAACTCAGTTCTGAAAAGGTGCTGTCAAATAAAAAGAGGGACACAGAGACACTGAAGCACAACTCCTGAAGGTGCAGTATTGTCACCAGTGTTCTGCAGTGTCTGGCACAGTGGCCTCAACTGCAAGTTAAACAAAGGAGTAGAATTGATAGCCATAAATGTGTCAGTGATTTGGGTATGTCTGATTTTCTGGGTTGAGTACAAAGCTATTAGTAAACTGGTCCTTTAAGGCTTTTTTTTTTTTTTTAGATGAATACAGGAGAAATGAGGTACCCAGAAATACCTCTGGGACTCTTTAGAGGTCTGATCCAAAGATGTGAGGGTCTCAATTAATATAAAAAAGACCCAAGTTAGCCCCATGCCACAGTGTTTTTAAAGTATTAACTTCGGATCAAATTATCCTCTAGTGGTTATGTTCTACATTCTAGAAGCAGAAATATTCTCTGGTTCTGAAGAATATTTTCACTTAGGGGTGAATGGTTACTCAAAATTAAGCAGACACAAAGACTGAATATTACATAAGATCTGTGACACGAACAGGAATATAATCCCTTTTTCCAGGACTGTAGTCTAATACTTTGTCCGTAAGATTATCTTCTGCTGTCAGGATCATTTATCTGAAAATGGAATAGTAGAACTAGAAAAGACAGAAGGGAAATCAACAGAGTTATGGAACAGTTTCTCCTGAAGTATGATTTTATAGACAAGGACTCTTCTGACTGAAAGAGAGCACTGAAGGGGGGATATGATGGAAGATTGTAAAATCAGGAAAAAAAACAAGATTGTTAAATGACACAAAGTAGATGCTTATTCGCATAATGGATAGGTAAAGAGTGGATCACATTGCCATAGATTGTTGTGGTATTAAACTGGTTCTAGGATGGTCACAAATATTGCTGAAAGAAAGAGCAATCAAGGGCTATTAAATATAACTATTTTAAACACAAAGATATTAATAAAGATTAAATACTGATATTTAATATTTAATGTGTCTCAAAAAGTCTGTAAACCGTAGAAGACTGGAAGGTGACAGAGAATCTAGCATCTTGAGTCCTCTGTCCTTGAATGCTTCTCCATGTATCCTCTGCTAGCTGCTCTCAAGAGATGGGGTACCGGGCTAGGCAGACCTTTGGAACTCACTTTAATAGGAAGAATTATCAAGGGCACTGATGACCCATTAAATGAGTTATTAGAATGAGAAATTTAAATATTTAAACCTAAATTTTGAAATTAAATATAGAGTGAGATAGTATAGCAATTATTACATCAATAATATTGCTGTGTAATAAATAACAACTCTTATTTTTCATCTATGTCACCTATAAAATACATGCTCATTCAGTTGCTGCAACTATCATTACAGGCTTATACAGTGACACTCCGTGGGTATTTGAAGACCCTTTATGTGGATTATTCCTAAAAGCTTGGTTGACTAAAAAAATTTTAAGTTTTCAGTATTGTTAAGAAAAATTTCTATAGCATTGTATCAGCTGTTCTGCCAAGAACTATTTTTTATTGTGCCTTCCAAATCTAGATTAAGGGAGAAAACTCTAGTGTTTTGTGACATTGATTATGTTTTTTGCTTTCATTCTGAGTTGGAACTGTAAGGCTTTGTTCTCTAAACTACTTAGAGCTTTCAGTCTGGCGGGTTTTGCCTAGCTCACTACACCTATTCCTTTCTGAAGTGGGTTTTGAGGGAAGATAAAGCTACAGAAAAGATGAAGAACAAAATGTTCCTTGTTAGTAGTCCTAAAACAAATGGTATTACATTCTGTAAAAGTCTGACTCTACATATGAAATAAAACTGCCCATAGATAAGAATGTTTTTGAGCTGTAATATCCATTGGATGAATCCAGTTAATCCTGTATCCTGTCTTTAGAATGACCAAAATAGGCTGCCTAGGAAGCAGGGCAAAGAAAGAGCAGGCACACAGTGATACATCCCAGAACGCTCTCCCTGTCTCCACCAGTTTGCTGCTCAGGGACTGTCTGACCCAAGGATGTCTGTATGTAAGTGCATATTTAATAATTCATTGTGGTTTTCCACTTTCATGAATTTATTTGGTTTTCCCTTGGTGTTGTGTAGCTTTTTAATGTCCACGACATTTTTAATCTCTACCTCTTGGCCCTTTCCTCACCATTCACCTCTTTCAAGAGTATGACTATTGTGCTCAACACATGGTACAAAGCAAAATATGAACCGAACCCTTTAAGTATAACTGACTGTAACTGTTATGTTGAACATCCCAGAACATTTCAGGACAGTAGTGTTAAACTTTGCTGTCGAAGTTCACTTTCCATCACTGCTTTGCACATATATCTTCTGAAGCTTTTAATCTGCTAAACAAGGCTTCTTTTTATGTTGCTTTGTTTCTTGAAAATAAAATTGGGTGAAAGCCCAAGACTGAAAAAGTTCATCTTTGTGCTTGGTGACATTAAATGTCTAGCTAGCTCTTAGAAAGTTAAAAAGTAACAGAATGATGAACTTTAAAAATAAACAAACCAGCCTCCTCCCCCCAAATATGTTCTTCTGCCTCTGGAAACTTCTGTAGCTTCATGCAGGAAATCCAAGACAACCATCTGAAATTAAGTGCAATATGTCACTTTCAGGTGTGGCTTGAGAGGTTGTCGAGACCCATCACTGGAATATTGTTCAGCCCATCAGAACATTTCTTTGACAGAGACAGGACTTTTTGTCACTGTTATAAGGTAGAAAGCTTTTAGAGCTTAAATATAGCCAGCAGCTAAATGCTTTAATCTGAGGTTTTAAAAAAAGAACAGGACAAAGCTGAGTGAGAAAGTCTTGGGTAAAGCAGCCTTATTATCTAGCTGGTTTAATTTAAAGATTATACTTCAAATACTGCTGGCAATATTCTAGGACTATTAAATGCATATTTGCTAAGAAATTTTGTAATAGTTCTATGTGCTTTTTCTGTGTAAAAGATTTTACATATGCTAACACTGGATTTTGCTTGTTGGATTATTACTGATGGTTATAAAATTACCAAATTCTAGCTTATCCTTCAAAAAAAGAATGTATACAGAGTTTTGTCAAAGGGCAGTATTATGCACAGTGAATTCTAAACTGTATTACATACCTATATCCTCTTTACAGAAGCAAAATGATATCTGCAGGTATTGAAAGTCTAGTCTTTATATTGTCAAAAAATAGATCATAGTAAATTGTTACACACTGACATTTCAAATGGCAACTTGTATCTGAGTTCCAAACAAATTTCAGTTAAAAATATATGTTCTAAGCTGCGGCGACAGCAGGTGTCTTCTTCCTCCTCATACATTTCTAAATATGAAGCTTAGCGAGTTAGCTTTTATAAATGAGAAGGGAGAATTTTTCACTTCTACCTACATGATTTGTACCTCAGCACTACAGATCTCCAAGTTTTTCTATAAATCTAGCTATGCATATGTGTGAGAATGCAAAGCTGAAGAAAATGAAGAGTGACAGGAAAGATATACCTAGTTAGTTCTCAATGATTAGCTCCAGATTTTTTTCTGGAATATGGGATGGAAAATAAACCCTTTCTTTCAGGCTTAGGAAATGGTTTTCCTAAGACTTTACTACATCTCTCATTAAAGAATCCTTCAGTTCTTGTAGTATTTAATCTCAAATTTATAAAACAACTATGCAAAAATAAATTGCTCTTTTATTTGTTCCTCATGCTGATTGCAAATATTTGCAATTTAAAACATAAAAGCAGTTTGGTCTTGTAAATTATGGTTTCCAAAATCTCATTCTTACATAAATATTTTCTTGGACTTTCTTGATAAATCTCCATCTTACTGTAATATAAAAGGGAAGAGTTATTTGTACAAAACCTAATCTTGCTCCAGTACCAATGCATACTAATACTGGTGCTTGGGAAGTAGTTTTATCTGTCGTCTCTTTGGGAACCCACTGCCTTTTGCAGGTCCTTGGAGGGAATGTGTTGTGGATCTCATGTTATCAAAAGTAATTTTAAATTACATCGGAGTAGCGGTGCGATAATTGAGTTGTTTTTATGGTATGAGTAAGCAACAGGATGCAGATGCTGAGGAGCCTCTGTCATGGGAGCTGGAGTACATCCTCACACATTTAAGTGTTGCGTGGGGTGTGGCTATCCTAGCAAAAGCAGGGAAATGAAGGGACTTCTGTTCTAAAACTGCTATTGTGTGAAATCTATTTTTTTTCTTCACTTCAAAATCATTTTCTCTCTTTATCTATTTCTTAATTCAATAGTATGGACAGGCCAATTAACTTTAGAAAACAAAAGAAAATAAAGCTGTTGGAAATTTCTGAGTGATTAACAATGGGAGAACACAATGACTCAAATATTTACAGATATACCTCTCTTTTTAAGAGAGAGAATAATATCATCAAAGGCATCACTCAGGATTAGAAGAAATGTTGAGTTAGATTTTAAATTAAGTTCACTGAAAGTGGTTAGGAGGAAAATACTCCTTTGTGTTAAAGCATATCTTCTGTAAAATAATATTAGCAGGAGATATGAACAAATTCCTTGTAGGACACTTTTTATTATGGGGGCAAATAGTGGAAAACGTACAGTAAAGAAGAGCTCTCCAGTGTCAGGACCCAGACCAAAGGTCTTATAGACTTGGCATAATTCTACACAATATTCTACAGAAAAATTACTTCCTCCCCACTCTATTTTGTCTAATCCAGAATAGATGACACTAACAAAGCAGCATGCTGTTCCCTAAACTTCATGTTCTTGCCACCTACCCAGGTAGACATATTTTATTTCAGTTCCCTTCATTTTGCTTCTTAGAGATTGACTCAGGAGACACTGTGTCATGGGTTAAGCAGAGGAGAGCCACACACTGTTAATTTTTGAAGAAGAGCCTGGTGTCACTGAGCTCATGCTGATAAAGACACAAGAGAGATGGGCTGTTCTGAATCTTGTTTGAGGATTAAATACAGCTCACATCTAGTCTGGAAGGTTTTGACTTTGAAACCATGAGAAGGTGCAGTGACTCATTGTGAATCAGCAATGTGGCAGCCATAGCTGCCTTCCAGCATTAATGAGCATTAATCTAGGGTGCTGTTACGCAAACTCTTACCTATTTCTAATGGAAGTTAAGTTCCTCGAGCAATTACAGTTACAGAAATAATACTTGGAGCAAGAGGTTCTTAGAGCTATTCAGAGTGTATGGATATCGTGTCATCTTTTAACTGTTAAAATGCAACTGAGACTCTAAGTGAACTGATTTAATTTGTTTGAAAAGTTAGAAATGAAAGAGACTGAGATTGCAGTAAAACATCCAGTGAAAGTTGTAATCCAGTGAAAGTAATACAGTTCTATTTTCATTATCCGCCTTGTTAAATTCACAATATATTTTGTCTCTATCTATGAATCACAAACTGGAGATAAAGACTCCCAGCTTCCATTGGTGTGAGCCAGAAACAATAATCTCATCTGTATTGCTGGCTACAGATGATTCACCATTGCATCTACAATGAATACCAAGCTTCAAGGGCAGGATGTCAGATGAAATACAAGCAATAAAAATATAATTCTTCTTTATTGACAACAGAAATAGTACTGACATATGTAGTACTGTGTGATATCAGTGTTCAATTCTCCATACCAGATGCTGAAGTAAGGTGCCAGCTCAACCAGCCATTTTCGTTGTGGATCCAGTCTAAAGAACATCCAGTCTATGTTTTTAGATATGCACAGGTTTTATAGGCTGATACGCAATTCTTTGCTATTTCACAGAACAGGCAATTTGAGCAGAAGTTCCTGCTGTTCCTAATTATTCCTCAAGCTTCAAGTTTTCTCTGACAAGAGATTTTTCTCAATATTTTTCTCTTGCTCAGTGTTGTTCAGAACAATTTAAGCCATAAGTACAGCCATATTTTGTCATCGTTTTTGTTATGCCCTAAGTCTTGTTTGTGTCCAGGTGGATTAATAAGTGGCAACCTGTATTTACAGCCATAGGCCATCGTCCATGGCCCATACTTTGAAGACATCTGTGTGACAGTCCTTCATCTTGCATGAATTCTGGGGTCACTGCTTGCTTGCTTTACACAGAAATGTTTTCTTAGAACAATAAGGTATTTATGTATGTAATACTTCTTGTTTACTTGTGTCTAACTAATAGTGACAACATTAGAAGCAGTTGTCAATTTCTTTGTTTACATTTGTTTATTGTCTTCAGATTACATACAATCTCACCTCCTTCCTTGCCACGGTGACAGAAGTTTATTACTGCATCCCATTCAACCTTTCAGTATCAGAGGGCATCCCACGCCTTGTCTGCATTCTAAGGAACATATTCTTGGTCAGCCTAAACATTTGTGGAACAATCTCACTGACTTCTAAACAGCTCCCAAGGATACACATATATATGAAGTCTCTATTGAAGTGATCCAGAAAGGCATTTATGCATGCAGGGTAAATCCTTTACAGGTTACCAAAGTATTGGGGTTGGTTTGGTTTGGTTTGGTTTGGTTTGGTTTGGTTTGGTTTGGTTTGGTTTGGTTTCTCCAAGGAAAAACTTCTCTTCCGTACTTCCGGGAGGGCACATCAACTGATAAAAGAACAAAACTAAACGTGCTGTGAAAATGATAAATGACTGCTTCCAAAAGTAGGGTAGCTATTTCTAAGTGGGTTATTCTACTATTGTGCAGTGTAATTTCAAATGATTTCTTCTCTCATACCTAAACTTTGAATTGCATTATTTTACAATTTTGTCAATCTAAACCATTAATAATGTTTTAAATGAAGGGATGACAAGCTCTATTTATCTTTTTGTCTGTGTAGTACATAGTATTGGAATACTGTATTCTTTCAAAGAACTTTTAATCAAGTGTCTTATAGAGTTTCTACTTCACACCTTTATCTTAACAATTCTTTTTTTTTTCACACACAGCTTTATTTTCAAAGGTGTTTTTCCGTAGGATTTTTTTTAAAAAAAGTAAATCTTAGAGCTCATGTCAAAATATAATTTTTTTGTGATCCATTGCTTCTCAGCATTTCTCTTTTCTACGGGTTTTCTGCAGGGGTCTGCAATATTCCCTTCTGCAGGGAACAACATACTGTAATTGTGCTCCCTTGATTTCCCTTTCGGTCCCCTCAAACTCTGTAAATCCCTTTTTGCAGTGATAATCAGTTTTCAGTAGCCCCTACTGTGCTTATGAATGCAGTTCTCTTAATGAAGATATTGACTCTACTGAATAAGGAGATGGCCGCATAAGCATAATAAGCACTGGGATCCTTTAGTACGAGATTATAGTTTATCACCATAGAACACAGACCAGCTATTAAAGGTAAAACGATGTAGTGAGCAGACAGGTTATTGAGAAACTCGTAAGAAGCCTTACAAGATCCAGCACGTTCTCAGGAATCATCCTGCCTGTTAGGAAGGACTTAATAATGTATAGGGGTTTGAAGTATTAGATAGAGTAAGGTAAATAATAATACAGCAGAAAGCAGATATGACTCTTGAGTGTGTCCTGAGTGATACCACTGTCCATGTAGTAACTAAACCCACTATCTAACAGATGACAAGATGCAGTATTTAAAAGACGTCAGATTATCAAAAGGATTGTGGAAAAGCTGTCAAAATTAGGCATAACTAGTAAATTATTTTACATCAGTAGGAAGCTGTGGGTCCTGTATGGAGTAACATCCATGGCAGACTTTCGAAAGGAATTAGTACTTCCATAGGGAAATAGAAGATCTTCATCATCAATAAAAGAAATCTTTTAAATACTATCATTCTAAATACATGCAAAGCAACAATGCTGATCATAAATTTGCAATTCCTTATGTGAAAACCCTTTCACATCTGAGGGAGGGCTTTTCATGCAATTTATATAATTTGTAATAAGAATGTCAAAATGAGAAGACTTGGAGAATATTTGTCTTTATTTTACCTGTCTAGAAGTTCAACCAAGTGAAAATGAAATAGTTTATGGTTTCAATAATCTCATTTATTCTATTACAGGTTACAGCAGAGAAATAAATCCTGTGATTAAGATTTTCAGAAACAAGCCCATGCTTGTGGTTAGACACCTGCCTAAGTTTTCAAAATGCTGAGCTCATGCTAGTTTCCATTCATCTCAGAGACACATGTAAAATTATTTTTACGTTGTTGCAAATTCAGTCAGTTCCAGTAGAGAACAATGCAACTTGAAAAAATGAAAAGGTGATAGACAGTGGATGGCAGAAGGAGGTATATCTGAAACCAGTCTGATGATCTGGAATTTGATCTCAAACTGTCTGTCCTTTGCTTACACTCAATTTTTAATATGGTTGCTAAATGAAAGTTATTAATTCAGTTGAATTGGACCTCAACAGATAGATAGAAGTGACAGAAGTGGGCCTTATGACTAGGTAGAATCAGATTTATTTTGAACATTCCTTAAGAGAATAGAAATTCCTCAAGAGTAACTTTATTTTTAAAAGACTTCCTTTCACAAATATTTTTGGGGTTTTTTTCTGTTTGTTTTTGGTTTTGTTTTTGACTAGATCATCAGTGGCCACAAGCTGATTTAAGTTTCTTCAATGCAAATCCTCATGACCTGCATTGACTTAAACTGTAATGCTCTAGTCTTTGCTGTTCTTATTCTATCTCATTAAAATCTGCTGAGTCATTCGAGATTCTTGTCCCTGATAATTTAGTTTAATCAGAGAACAAAACTTTGTTTTGTAAATGGAACTCTTTGAAGTGTAACAAATATTAATAGTAAGAAATCAAGCAAAATTTTACTTCTTTTCTTTCTAAATTCTGTTCCTTTTTCATCAGATATGCAATTATAATTTCTGACAGAAAGGAAGAAGAATCTGGTTTTATTTTGCTCTTTTTATTTGTTATCTACTTGATATATAATGCATCGAGCTAACAAAAACCTTTTTGACATGCTTCTGGATTTTGGTTTTGGCTTACTATCTGGAGAATTTGGAACTTCAAAATTTTTCATAATATTAGAGATTAGCATATTAGGACATTAGTCCTTCCATAGAAATTAACTTTTAATGTGTGAGAAACAGCTTCTTGTATTGCTTAAGTAATAAACAACCTAGATAAAAACTGTCTTAAATTGTTGAAGAACTAGAATAGAATCATTTATGAGACCCAACAAACTAATTTCTGCTTTTCGTATTTTCTTATGTTTCTCTTCTCTAGATTGAGGACTGCAAGGAGAAATAACTGTGGTGGTCAAAGCTGGATTTAAATATATTACGAAAGCAAACTAGTTGTGTGATAGAGAAGGTTGTTAATAAATGGATGATTCTTGCAAGGAATTCAGCTTTCAGCACTCACTGACGTATATGAGTTTAATAAGGTAAGAAATATGTCAGGTCAGCATCATTAGGAATTAGCTATTTCTAAAGGAAAAAAAGTTAATGAGTCTTGAAGACAGAAAAGTTAATTTGATCGTAACAAACAAAGAACAGTTTAATGGTCAGACTTCTTGACTAGGGAAGAAGCTTGAACTTGATCTTGGCAGGAATGAGAGTTTGCAAGGAGTCAGAGTGTGACCAAAGCCTGGATCTCACAATTTCTTGGTAGCTCTGAGAGCATAGAAAAGATAAATCTTCCTACTGTGTCTCTACAGATGCATGTAGCAGTGCTAGGAAGGATGTGTCCAGAAACACCACCCCAACCCTTGCAATAAAACCTCCTCCTTTTTCAGGGGAGATGAACTCTCCGGAGACCTTATTGAGGTATTTTTAACCTTTCCTCTTCTTACTGCTTCATGCAAACTGAAACTTTTCAAGATTAAAACCTGATGAAGATTGGATATTGGGGGTGGGGGGGGGGGGGGGGGGTTGAGTTGCCACATGATGCATCTCTCAATTCAGAATTATGCTTCTAAGTGTCACTCGAGCTTTCTGATGAAATACTAAGACAAACACATTTACCAGATGATAGTCTCAAAAATTTAGTCATGAATAATGTTTTGAAGACTACATATCTAGCAGGCAGCCATACTCACTAGAGATCAAAGTAGCACTTAAGAAATACAAAATTATGTTAAAAGCTATGAAGAAAGCCTCAAGGGGGGTCATTCTGTCAGAACAAATTATATCTAAAAAAATAAACACTTGAGATTTCTGTGAGCAAATCTATGGAAAGACTTTGTGTCAATATAGTTTTCTGAAATTAGACTATAATAGATTAGTTTGGTAAGCCACAGGACAAAATTTAAAATGTTCCAGAGAGTCCAAAATCCAATCTAGCATGCTGTAACTCATCTGTAAATTAAGCCTATAAAAAAGATCTGTCAAGAAATAGTTTTTTAGATCCAAAATTTTCCTCTATATTCTGCCTTGAAAAAAATGAGACTTTTTGAAGCATTTAATCCAAAAAATGACAGAAGAAAATAGTTTATCCCAATGAAACGACCTTCTAAAATGAGACACTGAGTTTCAAGATTTGCCTGTTTCAGACCCCCAACTCCAACCTTTCACATCACAGACAACAGCACTGTCAGTGGAGAGTTTGGAATTTGTCTTTTTCAAGGTCATCTAAAAGAACACCCTAAGTTATTTTGGTAAATCTATTGTGATTCTTCAAAATTCAAATATCTTATGCTTGCAGGTTCTCCATTTTTCATTAACCTGTTACTTCCAATAGGAAATCTGAGTAAATAACCTGTTATTTCCATTTTATCAATATATACATTCTGTGAATCCATCATTTGCTGCTATCCATCTCTGTGAAATGTTGTAGGTATAATAGCATCCACTATCCATTTTCTACTTCATTTACTTAGACCACCCCCCCCCCCCGTGTCATTTAGAGGGAAATCCAAACATGCTTTTTATCATTTATGACTAAGCATTAGGAGTTCAAATTATTATTTCCATTGTTTCACAAATACTTACTGTTGCCATTATTGTATTTCTTTATTCACCTACCTTGACTAGTAAACTTGTCTCACAGTAATAGATATTTAAGATAGTTTTGTTACATGCCATCTCCATTTACTCATCATCTATACAACATACCACGCATCCTTCATGCAAAAAGCAGAAGCTGCTTTTATCTTTCAAAATCATGAGTGTAGTCATAGGCCAGAGTCATCACAGACTGTACAGACTGCAGAAAATAGTGTCTTTTTATGGTGGCCAGATGCCCGTTATTCGCAGAAGATTTACTGCAGTAAAAGAGAAAGTTCTTCTGGATAATCCTTAAAGTGCTGTTTCCACAAAAGAAGATGTTGAATTCTTACTAAGGCTGTCTAAGTGCTCCAGCAGTGGAAAAACAAGAAAGGAGGTTTTGAATCATGGACCTTTATGCCCATGCCACATTACCTTCCAGATATCATCATTCACACTTCAATCTGTCAAATGTTACTGTGGGGAATACAGGCTAATGCAGTCATTTCCTGTTAAGGACGTAATGTCAAAGATTTTATCCTGTCGTATACTGAAAAGAGAAATATGGTTAAAGATAACCTCTGGACACCTACCATGTATCTAGATTATGAAAGGCAAACACTGAAACACCATGTAAGGCTTGTTCTGCATACATTCTTTCCTGCTAAAATCACTTAAGGCTGGATGGATTGGTTAGCATAATGGAGTTGAATGGAGTTAAAACAATGTAAAGACAGTTTGTCTTGCTTAAACTGCAGGAATGCCTGGACATATGATATGGGTGTGAGGTCTACAGTTAAATCTTCAGAGTAATTTTGACCACTATCCCCAGGAACCACCAGTCCCTCTTGTACCAATGTGTTTTTGCAACTGAAGTTAAATTTCAAGAGTGGCTACCGTGGGTCTTTTCATGGCTAATTTTGTTGGGTTAATTTCTGTTGCATTTCAGAATGTACTCTAGAAAGAGAAAGCTAGCTAAATCACTTCAACAGAAAATAATGGAAACACTGGGTCATTTTCAGAGCTGCTCCAGCTTTTCCTTATAGTTAAGCAAACTATATTACAAATTAAATGCTTTAATCTGCTAACAGGGATAGGGTTTTTTTCCCCTTTTGGGAGAAGGGGAGAGTTTGTGGTTTTGAGGGAGTTTTTTGAAACATAAAGGAAACCATTCATAACTGCACAAAATTTGACCTTTGAATATTTGTTTTTCAGCAGTCAAGAATTCCAATTGTGCTGCTGAGTGGATCAGGAGATGAATAGTAATGGGATACTGCAAGTTTTAGTTAGGCTTCTAAGAAAATCTGGCCTATGGAACTGGGCATATCTGTGTGTTTCCGTGTGCTGTTATAAGTCCTTCTCCTCCTTCCCCTCAGTAACATTTTAATCTGTTGGTCAGTTCCAAAAGAGGACAAAGGAAAATATCATTTTATTCAAGGTTTATGGAAATAAATTGTTGAGCAGAAAAATACACAATATCAGTGCTGCAAATGTGAAGAATAATAGCAGATTGCTATTGCAGTGCGAGACATGAGGACCCTATATGGGAGAAAGCACTTCTCAGATGCACCAAGAGCTTTATGAACTCTTCCCATAGGTTTACCTACCAATGCTGGTGCTCATGAGACACAAAAACAATGGAAGCAGGCTTCACTAGCTATGATGTTTGACAGCTACTTCTTTGCCTCTAGACTTCCAGCGGGAATCAGGTCAATTAAGTAGTGACAAGCTAATTACTGTTTGATGTCTGGCTGTTTTATCTTCACAATTTCAGTTTAGTTCCCCATGGGAGGCACTTGAATGCCCAGCACTGCAGCAGAGTCCATTGCAAGCCAGAAGCTTTCACCATGAAGAATTTCGTTTTTGAAAAAGAGACTAAAAACTTCAACATCAATGCTGTACTGCAAACCCTCATCCACTTCTGCTGGTAGATGCATAACTTCTTTGACCTTCTGCAGGTAATAATTTGCTATGAACGCTTACAGTTCATAGAGAGCTAGCTTCCTTTTCTTTCCAAAAGGGAGTGAATATTTTAATAATATTTTCAAGCAGGATGGCAGAGCAACACAGGAAAACAACTTGTACTCTTTACTCTGTAGATTAGAGAATTTTCATGCATCTTGTTTCCCTTTGTCAATAGAAAGTTTTGGAAGAATTTCATTGAGGTTCAATCAGACTGTCATTTCACTTTATTTAAAAAAAGAAAAATCCCTCTTTCTGGGTTTTGTTTTGTTTTTTTTTTAAGAACTTCCTAGGTTTGAGATAATGTACTTCAAGAGTGGAGTTTTGTGAGTGAATTCTGAGAGCCCTTGGCTAGAGACACCCCTTTGTGAATTCCTGACAAACAGCTGAGTACAGGAAACTTAACAGCCACTTTACTGTAGCAATATGAAGAAAATGGAGCTGATTTTTAGCTGGGTGACAAATCATACATTTTCTGATTTAAGTCTAATACAGTAAGAGGTACAAAATGGAGTCCAGTTCTTTGAGATTATTTCCTTCAATGTGTCTTTAAAGGGTATATTATTAGACTGCCCTAATGGAAAATGATCAGCTGAAGCTAATCTCACTAATGAGGTTCATTTGTTCTTTGACAAAGCAATAAATAGTTTTCTCAAGAAAAAAATTTAACTAATAGTTTAGCCACAGTCTTATAATTAATTTTCTTCTCCAGTGCTAGCAAGCATGGAAACAAACAGTAAATTTTTCATTTGTTCATCTCTTTAGAGCAACTGTTTAGCAAAGATATGCTTGATTAATGGATTTAATTTGTTCCCTTCTCCTGTAGTCAGTTTTCATATTACACTGGTTATCAGAGGATAGGACAATAATGTGGGCACTCTCATTGTACTGTGTTCCATCAGTGTCAGGGCTGCCTTCTAGCTCCGGGTCTGCATCTTTAACCTTTGTAGTCTTCCCGAATCTTTCATCAATCTGTGTTACAGTCACCTTGGGAAGGAAAAGCAGAAGCACTCAGTCAGCACTTACAGGTAGTAAAGTGTGTCATTATTCCTTACAAAATGCTGGCAGCAGTGCACCTTTCATTTCCCTCTGAAATATGATTTGCGAGATGAACAACCCTACTGTTAGAGAGGAAAATGTAAGTTAATAGTCTGCTTACTGCGTGGTTTTTATATTTATATTTATATCTGTAGGGGCGTGTGTGTATAGCAGTGCATTTAGAACGTACTTACCTATTTGTTTAAATTATACTTTTTTAACCTTACAGTTTATACATATATATACATGGTTCTATAAATTATTACTATTGTATACTTATATTTTATATGCCTGGTTCAAGTAACATAATAAAAAATAAGACATACTTAAAAAACTTCAATTTCACAATGTTAGTTCTCTCCTAGTGGAACACATATAATCATAGTGACTTCCTAAGGTTATTCTAGCTTTCAGGCTAGCAAAGTTCTGCATTATTAGATGGTGCCATGTTCCTTCAGTTTCTGTTATACTCAAAAAGAGTTTAACCAAATTTAGTGGGAAACATATTATTTCTTTAAATGGCACTTTACCTGCTTCTATAATAAACCAAGCTTAAAAGATCATTAAGAACTACTGAAATAAAAATATGTTGGAGTGCCACTGTAGGTATGCATCATATAAATTCTTTGAGGATGATGTCATACAACTGGGAAAAATAATCTTAGTGAACTTGTAATTTATTTTCAGAATTTGTGACTCGGCATCTAAATAAATAACAGTTATAAAGCTTCTGAGGTATCGTATGCATTTCGGTGTTGCACGGTGATGTAGATATTTGTGTTCTATTGATTTTGGTACTGTAGAGAGACAGTCTAGGCCAAAGAACATTTATAATTTAAGTAGACAAGACCAATTACACAAGTGACAAAAAAGACATGAGGATGACTTGCCCAAAGTCCCCAAGCAGGCTGAAGTGATACCCAAGTGTAAGCCTGACATCTGGATCCTGCTCAGATGTACAGTCCACTGGACATACTGGCTGCCTGTGGCACTTCTATTTAAGTACCTTCCATCCGTGTTATTTCTGACATATTCAGCTTTTATGAGGACTGAACAATACCACAACACACACTAGACATTTTAATACTCTGTCTTATCAGGATGAAAAACATCTGTTACACAGAGTTTACTTTAGAAGAACATTACACTAAATCCTTCATTTATCAATGACAATAATGGCCCAACAAGTTGTGAAATACTGATGCAAGTTTTTCTCATTCATCAGGATCACACCATTCATTTCACCTATTTCTAAGGTAGTTCCAGATGGAGTGACAAAATGTCAGCATCAGTTGATACATTTATTTATTTAACTTTTCTTTAACTTGACCAATCCTGGAAAAGTGTAATTGTGGAATGAAAATTTAAAAAAAACATGATTCATGTTAAATATTTTCCTAGTAATTTCATTGTGATCATGACATCCAAAGCCCAATGTAAATGAATACATAAAGATTATAAAAACTAAGGTTTTGTTAAGTTAGTAATGGAATATTTTAAGAACATTTTGAAATTAATATTGACCAAGATGATATTTTTGAAAAATGTCATTCTAGTTCTGTGGTTTTTTTTTCAATTAGTTGGTTTCCTTGTGATTGTTCCTTTGAAGAATTTATTTTTTCCTCTATTCAGTTAGACAGTTTAGTTTGCCAGGCAAGTTCAAGATGATCACACATAAATATTTGGTTCTCCTGATTTTGAGAATGTCTGAAGCAAATTAGTTTTAATCTTATTTAATCAGGAATTTTTCTTGTCTCAGTGAGTATACTTGAAGCTCCAAAGCAAAGAAGTATCTGTAGATCATTTTTGCTCAGTATAACGTAACTTAAACTCTATTTTAAATTTCTGTGCAATTAGTGTTTACTCTAGGAATTATATCATAGAATAAAGTAAGACCAGCATTTTATCTATGCTGTAAAATTCTTATTTGTCTGAGTTTTCATGGAAAAAAAATCAAATAATGATTGTGTTTTGAAATTATAGAAATATTGTAACTAAAAGCCTACCTGGATTACTTGACTTTTATCACCTTTTATCACTTTTTACTGTCTAGATTGGCTTTATAACTAACTTGGTCAAAAAAAAAAGAACTGAAAAAAAAATTTAAATCAACATAAAATAACAATATTTGATAGCTTTTGCAAAAATAAATTAATAGACCTTTCAAGTAATCCAGGTAGTTTTAAAGGTACCATCCCCTCTCTGTTGAAACAAGCTAATCTACAGCACAGAACAGAAAAAAGAAGCAATCAAACACAGCCAGACCAAAAAGAAAAAGGGTTTACTTCTAATTAGGCATGGCTGGTAGTGCTACCTTATTACACTTTGTAAAATAAGAGTCCGTTGTTGTTTTGTGTGGTGGGTTTTGTTTGGTAGCAGGGGAGGGGCTACAGTGATGGCTCCTGGCCTGGCCAGTCTACCTGGCCACATGCCTGCCTGCCCACCTGCCCAGCCTCCACCATGGCCCAGCCAACCCAGTGCAGAGCCTGCCCGAAAGCCAGGAGTGTCTCAGGAGCCAGAGTAAATGCCTTTGATTCCTGTAGGAAAAAATGTAGAATAATACAGTAATTAATAATTCATCTATTTTTGTATCTGTACATTAAATAATCTTGCCTTGAAACCATTGTTCTGCAACTTCCCAGTAAAGAATGCTTTATATGATAAGCTTGGTGGTGTTTTTTTTTAGTGTAGCACTGTGTGTCTATGTGTCTCTGAACACGTAACACAATATCTTTTCAAACTCCATCATTAACATGAGAGCTAACAAGCTTGGAGATGACTTAGTGAAAGGTCAGGTGCTTCATTAAAACCACTTGTTAGCCATTGGAGGGTTTCCAGCAATGGCAAGCTATGACAAAACCAACTGAATTTATGTTATACTTCTGCACAATTAACTCTAAGGAAATTAGAGGCAATTTAGAGGAATAGCTGAGAGACTAGTCAAGATGAATTATACTCATCTATACTAAACCAAAGTGTCGCAATACCCTGGCAATTAAAATACTGTTATCTGTATAGAAATGACCATTACGTCAAGCAGTTTGAGCCTGTAACCCTTAGTCAAAAAAACAGGACATGTTTTCCTTGGAAGAGACAATTGAAATCAGAAACCATCCTACAACAATCAGTAGCATATTCCAGAGAAACTGGAAATTGCTCAAGACTGATTCTCACTCGGGAAGACTGTGAACAGTATATTCTAATGCATTCTGTACTTGTTGTGTGTCCCATATGACCAGTAAACCTAAAGGTGAAACAAATGCTGCATTTTTCCTATGTGGCAGGGCAGGAGGCTGCTCCATAGAGCACCTATTGCTTTACACTGGTTTTGGACTGCTTTCTGAAGGGCTTACGCCTATATAAGTATTGTTTAACTTGGCATGCCCAAGTGATGAAAGACCATTACAACAGCTGAAGTAATTCAATGTATAAAAGCCAAAATTAACTGTTGAAACAAGAAATCTACACTATTAGAATAAGATTACTTAAATACTCTGATCTGACACTTTGACAGAGGAGTTCCGAATCCTGAAGGGAATAATTCCCTTTTGATGTCCTGTTACAAAATCCAAGAGTGAAAAGAATGAACTTGAAGTAGATATTGTTAATTTGGACAAGCCAGGGTAGAATTCACTTTTGGTGAAGGGCCAGTTGTTGCAGCTTGTATTTAAAATAGGCAAGACAATTTAGTGAATGTTTATTTTATATGATTAATTTTCCACTGTTCAAAAAAGAAGTTATCCAAATTCCTGCCTCAAGAAGTGTTGTGAATGTTAGTTTAAGGGAGGAACTGCAATTTTTCCACTTAGGTTAAAGTTTTTTCTATACCCTACTTGTAGTAACACAAATACACATAACAATTGGAAACAGAATTAAGAGCAGGAAGCAAATGGAAAGAAATATATATATATAAAATCCGTATTAACACTCCTGCAAAACAAACTTATTTGAACATTCAGAAGTAGCTGTCATATAAGAGGAAGTTATATGAAGAAATGCTTTTTATTAAATCCATATCTGTTGAGTTAGGTGATGTTCTTGACACATTTGAGAAGCTCTTTTTACTTTTCTCTCTGATGGCATGAGGATACTTTTTCCTTTTTTTTTTTTTCCAGTCACATGAAAATTCAAATTAATTAATTTGGCATTTCCACAGCCTCACTATGATTCAGAAGCCATTTATTCTCCACTCCTTAACCTCAACTGTGCTTTTGCAGTTTTGCAGCGTTCCTCTTTCTCCTCTCCCAAAACCAATGTTGAGGTGAGGGAAGGTGGAAGAAGCAAAGAATAAACTGACCTATTTTTACCAAAGAAGTTGGAAGTGCCGAAGAATTTTTTCTCTGCTTCCTCTCATTGCTTTCTTCCTGTGAATATATCATTAACATTTGAGAATAGGGGAGGACAGCTAAGACTTTAATTATATGCTTCTACGAAGCAGATAGGAACGTGTATAAGTCAAATAATCGACAGTTTTGTCCTACGATAGACAAAACGATAACGAAGTCTCTCAATAAAAAAGTCATGTAGGTCCTGACTAAAATCATACGTCTGAGAAAAAAAAATAGGATGTAATAAAACTGTCTGTAAAAAAATCTCAGAACGTATTTCAATAAACAAATTATATTGCACGGTTGACAGAGATCTGGTTAAGGATGTCTTTCTGGGATTGCTTGTCATGTAACAGCTGGGTACTGTTTGCTGTGATGATTTGTCAAGCTACCATTATTTATATCCTTTAGTTTATTTTAAAATGAATTTCTAATAATACCAATTTTAAAAGAGCAAATTACGGAGAGAAGGTGTTTTCAGGCTGCTGCAAAACATCATATTGACAATTAGGATGGGTGATGATTTGAATTCAGTTCTCTTCTGTACTGGAGTTTTCCTTCAAAAAAAGTCAGTTAGCCTTTCTTTAGTTCTCCAGATACCAAGAAAAACATTCTCTGACCTTGGTATTACATGACGGTAGTGAAGATCTAGAGATCCTTAGCTATGATACTGATGGTGGAATATTTATTACCAAAAATAGATATTGGGTTTTTTTAAAAAAAAAAAAAAGTCTTTATTCTCTGAGTAGATCATCATGCAAGATACAATGCAAATACTTACTTGGTTTAGTTTGATTAATTGCCATTTGTTACATAAATGTATATCTTTGAAGTTTAAACAGTTGGTGTGATTTCTATCATTTGCTTTTCTGTTGTGTTTTCACTGCTGTTAAATAATTGCACACCTGAAATCCACTAGAAATAGAAACCAAACATGCCAGCTGGTTTGTTCAGAATACATTGCATCATCGAAGTATGGCTATCTGTTGTCTTCTGACTGTATTTTCTGGTAGTGATAAGTCTCTGTAAAGTCCTAAATGTTTTCTGAACCATACTGTAACAGACCACTGCCTTGAGACTAGCAGAACCTGAAATCCCCTTAAACTAGAATTGTTAGAGAGGAACACTTGTCTGAACACTTTGAACACACGTGTGTATGTATATATAAGTACCCATATACATATATAAGCAGGGAAACATACAGATGTGTAACTGTACCCCGTGGTAGCATACTAAAAACCTAAACATTGGCTCAGTACCATAATTAAATTGCATTAGTTTGGGTATTCAGTTGTGCTACTTAACAATGCAAATTATCCAGGAACTTCAAAGCACTTCAAAGCAAAGATCCTCAAACACACTCAAGCTCAGGTCTATGCTAGTTCTTTTTGGCTTCTATTTAGCATGCAAACACAGATATGCTATCACAGTCTGTGCTCTCGTCTTCAATTTTCTGTGAAAATGCATCTGGAAAAATTTCTTTATAATGCTTTCAGTAGTGTTTGTGTTTAAACAAGAGGAATAAATCTGGTACTGTTTGCTTAATGACTTCATGGTGTATTTTTATAGATAACAAAGGATCTGAGGACCTGCAGAGGCCTTTTTTTTCATGTGCATTTACATGCCAATACCTTTCTGATAAAAGCTGCAAAGAAAAATAATTTCCAGGCAGACTTTTTTTTTGTTTTATTTTACTTCTGCAGCTTCTCACTGAGGCACGGGTGATCTTGTCAAGGATCACTGTGAAAGCATGACTGTGCTTACAACATATCTTCAAGCAGTCCCTCTTATGAATGAGAACAGTGACATAAGGTGTGATATGAGGCAGATTAGCTGTGTCTCTGTGTCTTCTGGCAGCACATGTTCGTGTCATGTTCTTGAATTTCGTTTTCAGATAAGCTCTGTGAGTAATTGTAGCATGCATCTTAAAATTGTAATCTACTTTTGATGTATGGAAACAGAGGAAACTAGATTGAGAGAATCTTCCAAGTGACTTTGTATGTTATTCAGCTTTTGAGTACATGGTTTTCCATAAACAAATCTTTTCTTCCACTGCTTCTGTTTACACCTTTCCAATCAGACTATAGTTTAACTATAGTCCAACTATAGTCCAACTATAGTCCAACAGACTATAGTTTAAGGTAAGAGGAATAAATTGGTGGCCCCTGAGCTCTTGAATAAGTAGGTTTTTGTGGGATTTTTTCCTGAATGTAGTAAGTCCCAGGGGTCTTGCAAGCCTGGGTGGTTATTAGTGTTCATACATTATCCTAACCGTCTGAATGGCATTAATATTCCACCTTTAAGCATCAGTAATTACTATTCAAATTATATTTATCCTAAAAGATACATTTGAGTAGATCCCATATTTCTCCCACACATCTCTGTCACATGTAAAACATGATTAGAAAATAGTAAATAGATTATATTATTTCCTAATTGTTCCTTAAAAAAACTTTAAAAAAAACCCTTGTGAAATATGATAAGCAGAGCATCCAATTTGAATATAGTACTTTTCATCTTTCTGCTTAAGCAACAATTTCCAGATTTAACAAAAGAAATTTGGTTTGTGCAGGGACTTATTAAATGAGGGTGATGTCATTCTGCACTCTTGAGCAGCTGATAGAAAATTTTAGGACATGTTCAGTCAATCTATGTGTGAGGAAATCCTCTGAAAATACACATCTCATGTATTAATACAAGTCTGCCCATAAGCTTGACTGCTCTGGACAACTGAAAGTCATGTGAAACTGTGGAAAAAGGAATTGTCTGAAAAAATCTGATTTTTTTTTTTTTTTTTTAGGAAATCTGTTTTAGATACCAACATTTGCCAGTGAGATTTAATTTTGTTTGGCTGTTTGGCTTCTGAGTGTGATGACAGGAAGTTTCCTTTCTCTCTTCACATTAAACATAGACAGTCTACCCAGATGACATCTTTTCCTGCTATATCTTGTAAATTAATCTTCTATGGATTCATCTCGGCTCAGAGCTATGAAAGACGATTATCTCACTTTACACTTACCGTTAGTCTCTCAGCCACAGCAACATAGAAAAAACCGTAAGGGTTATGCTTGGAAATTGCCCACTTAACAATGGTAAGAGATGAAATTTCCCATCACTATGAAGAACTGTTGGGAAGAGTTGTTTTTGTATGCAGTTACTCTCCACTCTGATGTATTTGCTTTGCTTTGGGAATTAAAAGTTATCTTTGCATAAAACTAATGGTAAGATGAAACACTATATTTATTCTCTTGCAGTTAGCAAATGAACATTGCAGAGGCATTTTATTGCATTATTACTACTCTGTGCCATCTCTGCCTTTTCACAAATATCATTAAACTGGAGATCAGTCATAATATGTTTAAGATTTAGCATAAAGGGGATATATGTGTATAGATTTTCCATGCTCAAGCAGCAGACTAGCCCCTCTGGAGTGTCTGAGTATTTACTAACACATCCACTTTGCTGGCAGTTATCATTGTAACCAATCAGCCCTACATTCACTTCTTGGCTGTTCTTCAAAGTAAAACTCTGTTTTTCAGAAAAATTGTTTTTGTGAGATAGACTTGCAGGAGCTACCTGTTTTCTAATGATCTTTTAGTGACTGATGCTTGGTTTTATTTGTCACAGTGAAAGGCTTGGATATCTGTAACGTCTACAGACTTCAGCAGAAGACAGAGACAGCAAGAGAGAACGTTATTTACCTTGACACTGGTAAATTTGAGCAATGTTCTGATACATAACTCTCAAGTCATCAGGTGAAACTGAAACAAGAACTTTTGTTTTGAAGATCCCTAAAAGCATCCTTGCAAGGCTTTTTCAGCTAATCCCATACTACCATTCTGAGAATTTATAAATAAGATACCTCATCTGCAGCTGCTTTAGCTGTGATCCAATTTGAGAAGCCTAGGGAGGAGAAGGACTTGGGGGTATTGGTGGATGAGAAGCTCATCATGAACCGGCAGTGTGCGCTTGCTGCGCAGAAAGCCAACCGTGTGCTGGGCTGCATCAAGAGAAGCATTAGCAGCAGGTCAAGGGAGGTGATTCTCCCCCTCTACTCTGCTCTTGTGAGACCCCACCTGGAGTAATGTGTTCAGATGTGGGGCCCTGTGATGGGTTGGCCCTTGGCTGGGGGTCAAACCACACACACCCGCTCACACAGTCCCTGCCCGCACTCAATTATAGGGGAGAGAATTCAAGAGGTAAATGGCAAAGAGGACTCGTGGGTTGAGATAAGGACAATTTAATAACTAAACTACAATAATATTAGAAATAATACTATATACAAAGATGCAAAGATACACAGCGATACTGCCCCTCCCCACTTGATGACCAAAGGCCCAGCCCACTCCCAGCCAATGTCCGCGAAGGAGGGAGAGAATAGGTGATACACAATGATGCTGCCCCCCCCCTTCCCCGAA
>WKFP01013986.1:1106670-1160305 GCA_011057875.1 Pterocles orientalis | reverse complement strand
TTTTTTTTTTTTTTTTTTTTTTTTTTTTTTTTTTTAATGGCTTGTAATTGGAATAACTGCTGCACTATATTTCAGTTCTTCTATAATCTCTACTACTAAGAGAAGCAAGCAGTGAAATAAAGGAGTGATTAAAATTGTACTAATGATAGCATGAAATTAAAAAGCAAAGACTTGTTTAAAGCAAGGTCACAAGACCTATGGTGACTGCCATGGTTAATTTGTCAATAAGCAAGCAGAAGAACTCTGCATCAGCAATGAAATCTGATCCAACAGACAACTGAACTTGCTCTGGACAAGAATGAGATAAATTTATGGCATAGAAGAACTGAAATAAGACAAGTATTACTCTGTGTTGTATTTATTGTTCTTACCTTTTACTAAAGCTTTTAAAATTACTGTGTCTAGTTCTTCTGCACCATCTTGCTCGAAGTTGTGCAGAGTTAGAAGATGCTGGTGTGAAATAATGTTCTGAATCTATTGGGAGTTGAAACAAAAATAACATTATGCATTGTCCTACTGCTATATATTAATGCCAAAGAGCCTGATGGATATGACCCATACAATATTTCCCAAAAACTTATGTTCTGATTGTAAAGCTGAGGTTTGGCAAGAAGACAAGCATTATTAGTTTCCCATATATAAATAAGTCCTAAGGCAAGGAGGGAGTTACTACCTTTTCCAAAATCTCCTAGTAGGACAGGAGGAACAGAACATGGATATCCTGAGAACCACAGCAGTGCCTTAATTAAAAGATCCTTCCTTAACTCACATTCTTATTTGACTCCTGGTCGTGCTGTGGACAGCATACCACATGTTGTTTTACCTTTTCCTGCTTTGACATTTGAGTTTTACTCCGAGTTGTTTATTTAAAAGCATAGTCTGTAAATCTTCTTTGAGCAAAAGTCCTCAAATGCTGATACATAGAGTACTCTTTCCTTTTCCTTCTCTATTTATTGAGTTTTTTTTCTTGCAGTGCAGCTGCACCAAAACTTTGTGAGCATCTGGCAATATTGCTTCTAGATGCCCTTCCATACCCTTTTGTTAGTGATCTGGCAAAGTTCCCCCATATGGAATTAATACGTGGAACTTCCAAAGCTAAGGATGCCAGCAGGGACTGCAAAGAATAAGTAGTGGGTCAGATGAAGTGGGCTTGGTTTATCTCAGAGGCACACAGTGCTCTTTAATCTTCACATAAAGACTATGTCAATGTGGTTTTTGTCCCTTAAACACTTATATGTAGTGGTTTAAGTCCAGCAAGTGTGCCTCAAGACAAAGAGTAAGGAAAATCTGTGAATCTGTTCTGTCTTTTTTAAGAACACACATAACTGACAATAGATAATTTATAAACATCCTTCTTTCTTTTTAATTTATTTGTGCTTATCCACAATTAGGTTTCCATGTAACAGCTGTAGGTCATGAATTAGGTCTCTCTGTCACAGCTGCACAAGCTCCACAGCTGTGGTGTATAAATAATGCTCCAGGGCCTCCAGAGGAGTGGGGGGTTCCTGGCTGTTACTTGAGGAAATGACTGAAGGACAGAGGCCTAAGTGTTCAGCTGGATCACTAGGACAAAGTAGTTTGTATGATCAACTGAGCACTTGATTTTAATGTTAGAGAGGTATTCGATGACACTAGTGTCCGAACACTGGAGTTCCCAAAACTTCTGGGCAGCTTCCTGTCAAACCTGTACTGAATGGACTACTGCAGCTAGAAATGATCGGAGAGAGCTTGTGAACACGATGCATGTCATGATCGAACATATGAGCTCACTGTTGCTGTCCACTGGAGAATGTCCTTCCACGAGAAGCTTTCTGCAGGGAATTTCTCCTTAAATTGCTTTTCAACAGCTTCTGGTGTGATAAGCTGCGGGTTGTTCATGAATGCAGCTAAGATGTCAGCTGTGCCTCCAGACCCTGCTAAGATAAGCCAGGGAGCAGAATTTTCCAAACCGCTGCAAATTCTCTGTAGTTTAAAAAGTGCATATTTAGAATTCATATATGAAAAGAAAATATTATCAAAAGAAGGATTTTTTGCAAACTAGGAATAAATGTGTACGTAAACCAGATTCACTATGGAGTCAGTCCAGACTCCTCTAAGCTATTAGGATTTTTCTGATTCTGTCACAGGTCATTCACGTAGAGGCCCCTGACTAGAATTCTTTTCATGACACATCTGCTGAGTAGCTACACAACCTGATTTTGACAAACACCACATAAAACTTTTTTGCCCCTGACTTCCCTGTTGCCCCAGCCCCTGCAGTTTGTGTTTCAGTGTAGTCAAGTGCAGGAGGAGCACTATAGGGAAATTCTCAGCAGGCTCTTCTAGCTGCTAAAACAGGTGATGTGTTCTGAAAATCAGGAATTTGCCTGTGGGAATAACATTGGGTCACAGGAAAAAACCTCTGAAGCACAGCAGCTACAAGAGTTAAAGGCTGGTAGTGCTATTACTTGTGCAATTACAATGAGTCAGGCAGGTTGCTGGGAGAGGAAAGCAGAATCCATGGCATCATAATTGAAATAATAACTATTCGCTGCCCATCTCTTTCTTACTCTGGAGTTATGCAAGAAGCTCATGAGAGTCTAAGAATCTCACTATTGATTCACTTGTTGTGTAGGTTTGGTTGTTTTTTTTAGTTTAGTTTTGTTCTGGTTTTTTAACAACTGCTGTAGTCCTTAGTGTGCATTACCTAATTTGTATTTAAGAAGGTAACGCTCTGAAGAAGTGCAATCAGTTATCCATTCCCAGCACATATGTAAATTCAGGGCAGCTCCAGCCAGTCACCTTTGGTCTCCAAGTCACTTTGTTCCCTCAGACTTTGAAAACAAGATTTATAGGTTGTGATATGTGATGTTTCAACACCCAAGATAAAGAAAATGCTGCCATATTTAGCTTCTAGAAGGAAAGCTCAAGAGGTGACATAATCCTAGTTTAAACAGTGAGACGCTAATACCGGTGTGTGTTCTAGTCCAGCTGACAGAGATACGACAAGATACAGTGAATGGAAACCGAAACTAGAAAACGTCACCAGAAGTGAGTTGTCATTCTGAAAGAGGTTGCCAGCTTGTGTGGCAGTCTCATCACTTGGAAACTTTGAATTATGGTTAAATGTCTCTCTAAAGGTACTGCAGAGTATTCCTTTTCATCTGAGAGTACTATAAAGAAAAGCCGTGTGGACAGACAGGCTGCTACAAAGTAGCAAAAAAACCCCAAAACACCAAAAAACAAAACAGAAAAAATAAAATAGAAATCAAAGAGTATCTCATAATTACAAGGTTCTTGAAGTTGTAAAACTGCTTGGAAAAAATCAAACCTGATCCTTTGCTGAAGAAGTTGTGGGATTGTTAGCAAACAACTCTTGTCTTCTATCCTACAATACATGTTTACTGAGTGGAACTAGGACACTAGGTTTAAACGGCATATCTAGCAAACCTGGTCTTGTACGTGCTCTGAGCCCTGCGACAGAGACAGTTGTCTCACTGTAACTGGACAGCACTGAACAATTAATCTTTTTTTTTTTTGTATGTGATCTTGAGTAATAGCAGAGTATTTCTATTTCACTAGATTTGGAACTGGCTTCTGTGGGTTTGTTTCAGTTTTGGATTCCTTCTTCTCCCTGTAGAAGCTGGCAGCTTTAATGATCAGCTGGTGCCTACTCAAACGGAAATATTTCTCCCAAACAAATACTGGCAAATTTAATATTAACAGACTTCAGTTCTTAATCGTTTATAGATATGAATTTTGAATTTACGTAAAGTGAAGTGCCAATACATGTGTTTGTTATCCAGCCAAATTTTCCATTAATTACTTAGCACCATTTGATTTATTTTTCTGAAGTGGCAAACAGGTTCTTACCTCCAGTGTGCCTGGTCCTCCATTTACCAGTAAGCAAAGCACAGGGATCTCGATGCTACCTGTTCCTGTGAAACAGACGGTTTAATTCTTAAGAAGTTAACAGCTTTCCCAAAACTCTTGTGTTTCTGCCAACCGCTTGAAAGTACTTCTCCTGTTATGTGCTGTTCTGGTACCTACCAGAACGTGAGCCTGCAGAACACAGACAGTTGCAGAAGAAGTGGCAAAGGAAGAGAAGGACGCTGTGACCTAGCAGGTAGGGTCCTAGGCTCAGATTCAGGACAAAGGCAGCTTTGCCTTGTGTGTCCTGGTGATCCCTGGGAAGCAGTTCCATCTGTCCTCACCTCAGTACGCCTCAGCTGCAAAATATGGACGTTGGCACTTGTGTATGGCACAGCGCTGTTGACTTTAAGGTATTTATCTACTGCAAGGTGATCAGATAGTGGAGGCATGGAGCTGCATTAGGGTGCAAGACAAAACTTAGGTTTTCAGAAGGGCAGCTACCATGATTTATATTAAGATACAGCTAGAAGTGAAAATCTGTCAGTTTGTCCCAGGTGTTATGCATGTGCCTGGGCTGTGCGGGAAGGCATGGTGGAATCCAGGAGAAAAGCCTGATAAAAGGAGGATTCAAGAATTCCAGGAGACAACTATGTAGGTCAGCCAGGGTAAGATAAGTCAGATATAAGTTGATAGGAACCATACACTCTTTACTACTCTGCTTAAACAGCTTGAGATTTCATTCAGCACAGTCTAATGTGGTGATTATTAATAACATAATCTTATACATTTAAAATAAATGCTAATGAAATATTTAACTGATGTCAGGGCTGTAGGGGAGGAAAACATGTAGGCATCCCTGTCCTTAAGCCATTCTCCCGCAGGGGCCCACTAATTTCTAAATGGTTTGTACTGTAAATGCTGAACTCTCTGGTCCAATGGGGACTACAGAGTGGCCTAAAAGGGTTCTATCAAAGCAGCAGCATCATGAGATGCCTCTTTCAGTTGGAAGATAAAAGGCATTTGGTTCAAACAATTTTTTGATGTTTTACTTTGTAGGTCTCCCAGAGCAGTGTACAGATTGCTTCTTAAAACTTGTTGGATCTCTCCAGGGATAAGGTAGAACTGAGCTGTAGCCAGGACGTGATTGGCAAGTAACTGCATTTGTTTTGGTGAATGGTGTAGCATTGCCATACCTCTGTAAGGTGATGTTCCAGTTTGAAGAGTGACCTCTGTGACTACACGTTCCTCAATATATGTTTATGGCTTCAAATGTTCTTCATTTACCATAGCTAGAGGAGGGGTGGGGGGGATTCTGACTTTATGCTGGGAAGGTAGGAAGTCCTTAATTGCAAAGAATATTCAGCATCTCAAAAATTTCTTCTGAATGACTTCTACGTATTTTTTTTATAGGGAAATTCTACGTGACCTTATGAAACTGTTTTATTTCAGTAAAGTCACATAGCTTTTCTCAGTTTGAATACCAAGGAGATTAAATGAATTACATTGGTTTTGTTTATAAAAGGTATCACTGAATTCAGCATGGCCCAGGGAAATATTTGTCAAACGAATCAGCATTTTTTGGCAGAAAAATGTTCCACTGAGATTTGTTCAATCGGGTTTGCTTTGCAAGAAGAAAGAGGTTACTTTCTAACTCTCAGCGCTGCAGCCTCAGCCTACCATTACAGTCCAACTGGGATCTCTTCTGTCTGAGTCACCAGCTAGGCATTCTCTGGGTGTGTTCCCGCTCTCGGGTACATCTGTGCAACCATACCATGGGCTACGTAACTGAATATTCCATTGATGCATTCAAGCGTGAATAAGTGAGCTCTCCCTCTGCTTCAGCTGTGCTAGTACTGCAGTTATTAAAGGAACAAAGGAAAAGTAAAAGTCACTGTATTAGCACTACAACTGAATTCTTTCTGCAAATGGCAGTAGGAGGCCTGCCCAGTACTCAATTCTCATTATAAAAAAGTCACATAGATTTAGATAGCCATTAGATGTTACGTTGTTTACCCAGGACAAGATTTTACCAAAATAAATATCGTTTAAAATACTTCAGAGGGCTTTGGAACAAGTATTTTCTTCCAGTGTGGGAGCAATTCAAGACCCTGTGTGCGAGAGGGGACAGAAGCATACAACAATGAACATCCATCTCTTGGAGCCACTGGTTAAGGCACTTAAAGCTGGATTAATCTTCCATTCATTGTGTTTTGAGGCAATTTGAGCTATGCTTTGAAGATCAGCTTTGAGCTATGTTTAAGGAAATGCGATAAAAGTCAGGACTTTTGGTTCAAAGAGCAGCTTTCTCAGCTTCAGAAGTCGCCCTAGCTCTGTCTCTTACATAATGACAAATGTGTTTACTTGATCTTGCCTATGTAGATGATTGTCTAACTTGACAACTGGACTTTCCTTTGATAAGGCCAGGGGCCCACAAGTATCACTAATATCAGTATTATTGAAATTAACGTGCCTATATAGAGTCTACTTACCATCATATCCAGTACGCTGTTCTGAAATGTACTTTTCCAAGGTGAGACGTAGCTTAGTGGTTCCATCTGCCTCATCTGGTGTTACGTGATCCACCAAAATAAAATGGGAATGGTTGTGGTCCAGGGAATAAAGCGGGCCTTGGATATTATCATCTGATTGGTAGTGTACAAGACTCTCATTCTGGAGAGAGGAAGAGAGATGTTGGTGTTCTCTACAAAACACAGTCCATGTTTTTATGTGCTTCATCTCCATTTTTGTGTTGTCTGCACCGTGACATAGCACACCACCTTTGAGACACTTGGATAGACTCTTTGAAAAGGATAGAGGAGGAGAACGTGCTCCTTCTGGAAGGTGCCAGATTTGACAGGACTGAAAGCTGAAGTCCCTGAAGTTTCCCTCTTGGGCTCTGCAAAATATAGTGACGTAAGCTCACTGGAACATGGGCATTCATTCAGAGGTTTTGGAAACGTTTGTTGGACAAATGGAAAGGGGCCATGAGACCCAGTAACTGTGGAGGGAGCTGTGATGTCTCAGAAGGCTAAAGTCTCAGCCAGTAAAAACAGGGGCAAACCTACTTATTTCAGTAGCATTTTGCCCATGTTTAGCCCAGGAGATAAGTTAGTCTCCTATGTGTCTGTATCAATTTAAATGCAGCTTTATTTAATTGACAGAGTTATATAAGGTCTAATGGTTATTCTCAGTTTGGAAATTACATTCTAAAAGAGTGACTGACAGGCAGGACTTGAGAGTGCAATCTTCTTGTATTTTATTTTGGGTGAGCAGTGTTACATCTTGAAATTATTTATTAATGAATTTTTGCATAAAACCACTGTCTTGGTGAAACAGAACCCCTGTTATAGTCTCTTGTTCTGAGGATTGTGCTACATATGATCTTCCGTGCACACACTTTTTCAAGTTCTCCTTACTTCCTTAACAAATCTGTCACTCCCACTGTTGCACACCCACTTTGATGTATCATTCTAGATGCAAGCCAGGCTGTAAGTGCCTGCTTATTCTTCTTCTTCGTCTTTGTAATCGTTGTTCTGTTGCAAGTAAGCCAGACTAAAGCAATTGTTTAAAATCAGAATTTCCTTCTATCATATCTCTTTTCCAGCTCCTGCAGCCTTTGAGTTGATGAACAAAACTTACTGTCCATTTGGCTATTGTGCCTCTGTATTGCATTACTCCTTCCACTAATTTTGTGGACACAGGATGTTAAAGCCTTTCTAGACACTGCAGTGCAACTGTGCAAGTAACCTAGCTGTCATTAAGGTATGGCAGAGATTTATGTTCTGGTTTTTAAGAGACAGATCTTCTGTGGAGCCTTTCTTAACCTCAGCATTGATGGTGTCTGCTAGGAAGAGCAGGTGCTCAATTGAATCCTGGAGGAAGCCCAACCCAGGGGCTGTCCAGGTTCTTCTCCACAGCCAAGGCTAAGGCTGATATTGGAGAGGCAGCGAAAATATCATCAGGAGCTCATAGCACCACTACTAATGCATAAAAACATCAGGTAACACAGAGGACAAGCTCTTTTGTGCTGCGGGTAGAAGAGTTGAGCACAGTGCATAGCATGCCCCTAAGTGGCTTTCTGAAATGAAGCTGGATATAGTCAAATGGGAGAGAGCTCCTTCAAAGCAAGGTGAAAAAGGCTATAATCTGGTGTGTTCTTATGGCTTCTTTCCCTGCCAGCAGCTCTGGGAAGAGCAGAACACCAGAGGCTGTTCCAGGGGACAAAGCAGTAAATTTGCATGTCCTTTACAAACAGCAAGTGCCACAAGTTTCTTTTAGCTCCTTCTCTGTCTCTCATTTGTGGGGGAAAGCTTCTTGATACAATTAATTTGCCCTCAAACGTTGTTTTGACAGAGGACGTGCCTATGTTCTGCTGCCATTTAGCATGAAGCCTCCTCACAAAGATCTGGCATTTCATTAGGACTGGGAGGCACAAGAACCCATTGAAAAAGGCCCTCGGGGATTTTCCTATTTATTCTCTGAAAACGTGGAAGGGATCTTTCAGTGATGTTTAAGGCATACCATTAACACAGAAGAGATGGGAGGGATCCACTGAATTCAGGGCTTGTTTTTCTCCTTGCTAGTGTGGATTGTTAGCTCTATTTTATACAACAAGCTTGTTGTATAGTTGCACTTGTGTTAGTGCCAAGTATAAAGAGAACGGGGTTTAGATCAACATCCCTGTCTATAGTTCCTTTGTCTTAAAGTTACTGACTAAAATCCAGAATGTCTTTGGGTGGAAGCAGTGCCAGAAGTCATAGGGTCAGGAGCGCTCTACACTAAATATTCCTTAACAAAAAAAATCAGGCTTTAGTTGAGGGGGAGAAAATCTAATGCCATAAAAAGACCAGTGCACTTGTTTTGTACCTTCTGGTTGGGAAAGATCCAGATGAATTTTTGTCACTTAGCCTGAGAAGGATGTGAAATAGTTAATTTGCATTCGCCAAAGCAAATTTCCTGAACAAAATTCACAAATGCAATGAACCAAATACTTTCCTCTGAGGTCCTTTTGGACCAGTTCAGCCACACAAATAGGTTGAAGTGTTCCAGCTAAAGAGTCCCACCTGGTAGAGCACACAGGTGGCTGTCCTCAGCAAAAAGGATGGAAAAAGGGGAAGCCCAATGACAATAAATTGCTGAGAGGGTCTGGCAGTCTCCCAGCTGCTAGCCTATCTGAGAGAAGAACTAGGGGCGAGTTCAAAGGGCTGTGCTTGTCATTTGTTTCTTTGGTTCTGCGGAGAGGTAAAATAACACAGAGGAGCTGCCATTCACTGTCACTACACACCTGCTTTGTTGTTATAATATTCTGCTTAGGACAGACTGTATATCCAGTCACAAGAAGGTCATGCCATAATTGTTTTTTTTTCAACACCTCCAGGTCAATTCAGCATCAACTTGCCTTAATATTTTCAGCAACTTTTTTTTGGATTAGGTGTTTGTGGTTTGGTTTTTTTTTTTTTTTTCTTTTTTTCCCCAAGAATTTTGATTGCTTTGACCTGAATTGTGAAGTACAGACAAAATCCTGCATGGCTAGCAATTTTGGCCAGGTGTGTTGAGCAAGGTTTTTGCATATTAGACACCAATTCAATGACTGCTTAAGAAAATTTGGTCTTGAAGTATTTGTGGATTGTGTTCCATACTAGAAAATATACTTTTTATGGTATTGATGAAATAAGTTGGAGTAAGTGCTTCTGCAGTAAGTGGATGTTCATCCTTGTCACTGAGCTAATGTCTAATGTTGTCACCTGCTGGATATGTGCAGAATTGCTGCCAAGTGTACTGAGTGCACAGGGCACAGAATCATTAGGGTCTAACAGTTCGTCCTGTTCTTTTCTGTTTTTCCCCAAGACGCACTTTAAACCCCACTTTTGTTTTTAAGTAAGATCAACATTCTTCTGCCTACTACTTCCAAATTTTGTAAAGGTATAGCTTCCTTCTGAACAATCCGGTCTCATGAGTAGAATGAGTGAAAAATACCTTTGTGTTGTCCAGAATTTCTCTGTGCTGAATTTTTCTGAGTGAAGTTATTCCTATGGCAATCACTTTTACTTTGGATGAAGTACTAGCCAGCGCATGGTCTCGGACTGCTTGTACTAAGTGTCTTGTTATTCCCACACGTAAAGCACTGGTAAAAATCCAGGCACCTGAAATTATTTTTAAAAAATAGTCAGATCATTTCTTTATAAACTAACATGTTTGTGTGTCAAGCAACGTTACTTGCAGTAGTGGATTTAAGGTTTTTTTAGATAGATAAACTGTAGACAGGTAACTTTCTTTAAAGCCTAGAGCACTAACCTGTGCTTTGAGCTGCCTTTATAAGTCCTTTTTTTAAGGTGTCCCGTAGCCAAGGTTTAATCTGGAGATTTTCTTCTTCCAATACTAGAGAGACAACCAAATTGGGAGCAGGTAGCTTCCATTTGTTGAGCATAACTTCGAATATAATTCCAGGGTGAATGGTACTTGGGACCTTAATAAACTTAAACAAAACAAAAAAACCACTGAATGACAATGGGACTGCAGGATACAGTAGGTATGTTGTTCATGGTGAATGCAGAGAGAAAATTATCATCAACTTGGGTATTTAAGAAAAATTTATTTGAGCAAGACCTGACAGAACTAAATACCGGGATGAATATAGTAGGCTTCTGTATAATTGTCATCTCTCTAGTTGGGTCACTTGCACGGGTTAATTCTGTGTTGCAGACTGACATACCGTTCTGTCCTTTAATCCTGCTATTCCTCTTGAACTGCCTTCAGTTCCATGGCAGTCCCGCAAAGCCAACAAATTTCTTAGGTGTTTCTTACTTCTGCACTAGCTGAAATATTTACCTGATTTCATGTCTGGTTTTCAAGAACATATCACATGAATCTACCACTTCTTCCTGTTCTGCATATATGTTGGCTTTGGGCTTGAGACTTTATGATGAAACAAAATCTTAAGGCAGATTTCTGATCCTAGAAATTCCTTCTGCTCTAGCAGTAGTTTATGCACAGGACTAGTGAAGAGGTGGGTCTGTCCATGTACATCCTTCTCTGCATATTAGCAGAACAGAGAGAGCTTTAAGGAGAGTCTTGTAAAGGCTCCAAAGTACATTTGAAATGTTGAAATCCATAGTGATTAATTTTTGGTAGAAAGAGGTTAAAACAGGGAAATGATGCAAAATGAAGGAAGCTGGGCATGTGATTGGATATATATATTTTTTTTTTTAAAGGAAAAAGTGATCAAGTGTACTTGTAGCATGCCAGTGTAAGTCAAGTGATTGATTTCTGTATATTAATAGGCCTTATTTTATATCACGTTCATGTTCAGGAAGGTATGGTCTCTCCTTTGAGTACAATGTGCTGCCTCGCACTGTGGCACATGGACCCTCACTATTACAGTTTATATATTTAATTCAAAGAAATAACAGCTGAACAACAGCAATAAAGACTTAAAACTCCTCAGTGCTGTACCTTCCCACGTTTCTTCCCAGAAGCTGTGAAGTCTATTTCTCCTGTACAGTATGGCAGTTCTCTTTTGAAAGCTTCCTCTTTGTCACTGCTCCAGAGCTTGGTTTCCATTTCCTCCATTGAATTCGTAAGGTGATCACCAGTAGACCAAGGTGTTCACTGAGATGACAGAAAACTGGAAAATGAGAAGCTGTATAAACTGGAAAGGACACAAAATCCATTCATTTACAGCTGAGTTTTTAATCAAATATTTTACTCCTGTGCTTCTAAGGTTCAGTTATAACTGGAAGTGTTTGTAGCAAATGTTGAACATTATATACAGGAGGAGGCAGATTCCACACCAAAGCGATGCAATTTAAGTTATAAAAAGGCATGAAGGAGTAAGGCACTCTCAACTCTGATTTAGCAGACAGCTGAGTTGCAGGATGTAAGATCCTGCAATCTGTCCAAAGTCATGTGGTGAGTCTCGGAGCCCAAAAGTGACCTGAACTCTACAAGAAAAAGGAGCCTTGGCCCCAAACTATTGCAAGCAGGAGTAGAGCCTTGTCAGCGAGTGTCTGAGTCACGGTTTTGCGATGTCGTTATGCATCATGCTACTATGACTTATGTTACCCAACGTGAACGCTAAATAACTGACTGATGACATTGTATTTGTCTGAAGATGCTTTCAGAGAGGTTTACTTTCTGTTTGCTGTGGGAATAGGCTATTTCCTCCTCAGCCAAAGTATTTAAGTCCAGGCTGTACTTGACGAGAACACACAGTTCAGAAAGGCAGGTGGTTTCTCTATGCATGGCTACGGGAATGATGGTGAGTAATCTCTCCAAGAGCAAAGGTCATATAGCAAGAGTTGTTCTTCCACATTACATGAGACACTGAAAAGGTCTGCTTGCTTTTCCTGCATTCAAATTTGACTGAACTGATATAATCATGATTTGAAAAGCACAGATTTCAATTTGTATGCCTTATTTTTTTTTCAAAACAAAAGCAATGAAATAGCTCTCTCCCCTCTGCCTTCATCTGCATGTTTAAGTACATATTGAGTCCTTTGAAAACATCCTTGTGTTAGTAAGCCAGCAAAGTTAATCAACCCTGTGTCAGTCTTCATTTCATAGTCCAAGAGATCTTAGAAGTGGGTCAAACTAGCAAGTCTCTTATGTGTTCATGAGGATGCTCCAGGAGAGGGAGCAAGCGCTCCAGCTGTTCCCTTGGGCTGGCAAGTCTCTCGGGAGCCTGTATCCTGGCTGCTTCACTGCTGCTGCCTCTATTTTCTTCTATGTTTCCTGTGAAAACGTTGTTTGGAGTTGCCTTTTTCTCTGATCTGCCTCTGAAAAGTGGTTATGGACCCTCTCATGATTTGTTTCCCCTACAGCTATTCCACATCTCTGTATCCACCTCCCAAACTTCTCTCAGAGATCACTGCTTTCTCATTCTTCTCTCTGCCTGCATGCTAGTCGCTTCTGGAGAGAATTAACGGTTTATTCTGAACAGTAGGATGTCATAACAGTCCAGTTAAGAGTCTTACCTAAAAGAACTCCTTTTGGATTATCAATAATGGTAGTCACAGCAAAGCCCACTGTTTTGTTTCAGTCCACTTTTCCAGTAGAAATGCAGCTTTATCTCCTAAGAGCATAGAAGACAGCATTCTGGGAAAAAAATAGTTAATACAGAGCCATAATAACACATTTTTACTATTCTGAAGTACAGAAATCACTTCCTGGAGCTTGCTGACAGAACAAAGCATTTGATTAAAAAAAAGTATTCAGGGCTGAATTACCAAGGTACATTTAGTCACCATTCATCACTGTCCTCGAGAGTACACAATTATTTTATCTACACACAAGTAATGAACTTGGAATAGACAGCAATTTACAAAGTAATCAGACAGTTAATTTGGCCTCATAGATAGGCCCCAAGTGGTTAATGTCAAGTCTAGTTCTAGATTCTAGCTTGCAAAAATTGATCATGTGTTTATCTGTGACTTTTCTTTTGGAATAAAGACACTGCACTGCTGAGATTTATAAGGAATATTATTGCATTTAGATATTTTTTTCAAAAAGTAGCACGTTATTCGGTTTTCAGTTTAGGAATTCTGATTCTCAATGGTAGTGAACAACAGGGAAGGAGGCAAAAAAAAGATACAGAAATAGAAGCTTTGTTTACAAACTTTTATAAGACGGAAAAGTGAGGAAGGCAGCTGGTAACGGGCACTGAACAGGGCACCCACTGCACAAGGCACTATTTCTCCCCCTTCCCTCATTTTTTTTTTTTTAATTGAGCAGTCTCAGAACAATGGCATTAGAGACTGAGAGCTTATTTTGGGGAAGCATTACTTCATCTTTCTATCTTGTTCTTATACCACTTCTCCAGCATCCCTCCAGGCTGCTGTCAGTGATGGGATACAGAGCTAAATGGAATTTGTTATGATCTTCTACAGCTGTTATTGCATTCATATTCCAAGCTAGGAATTCTTCCAGTATAGAGAGCAGAAAAGTGGTACTGACAGAATGGCAAAAGAAGCAAAAAATTACACAGGATTCTGAATGGTGTCCATGCAAGAATACAGTGTAACCCTAACAGAGCTGGGAATCTACAGTAGGTGAGATCCTGGACTGTTAAGGAGGGATAATTCCTAAGTTTCTGTATGTACCTTTCAGGAGCTTTTACAGACAAAGCCAATGACCCATGGTCATGTAGCTTGCTTTTTGTGTGTGTTTTGCATGGGGTTTTTGTTGGTTTTGGTGAAATTTGACAGTTTTTCTTGCTTTATCTTCTACCTGTTTTTTGAATTCCAAGGAATAAATACTGTGACTTTCAGTATGACTGCAGTAATGTACAGTGCAAGGGTTCCATGTCAGTGCGACGTTCCACCCAACAGTGATAATGAAGCAAGGAAATGTAGTTTTGGTATTTAAAGGGGTGGGGAAGAAGATTTTAAAGGCTTCTCTATAGGTACTGTACAAGTGGAAGAAAAAAAAAACAAACAAAAAAACCCCAGGAACCAGGAGTTCCTTATTATTAATATTGCAAAATCACCAGAATCACCTGCTGTGTAAGATTTGCAGATGTGGTTCTTAAGCACAAAGTCTGATCACACTGTATGTTACCTTACCTCCCTCTATCGCTGACTCAGCTACTGCAGAGTAACCCCTTGCTGTTACGGGCAGAATTGCAGAACACCGCCTGGATCTGCTGCACATCACCTTACCACCGCTGCAGTGGAGCTTTGCCAGATACTGAGCAGTCAGCACACAGACTCCGTTATGTCCCTAATATTTGGATATATTCAGAAGTTTATATAGTCAGCTCTGTCATTTCCTCCTGGATTGTGAAGTCTTCTGTTCTTAAAAAGCATGCGGACACCTCGCTCACTGTCCTCTAACAAGCAAAGTAAGCATGCATTAACAAACTGTGTAACACAATTAGGTTTTTGGAAGTGCCTTTCTCCTAGGTTTAATTCAGTCTTGTCCTTGGTTGCAGGCTTAACATAAGTCTGTAGTGGTTTCGGGGGCTGTTGCTTTGAGATTTCGGGCTGTACTAGATTGCAAGTGTTGTCAGGTCACGGCAATTGGGTCAAATCTTTGTGGTCGCAGTCATGACATTCCACTGCAGTCAGCTTAACTTCGGTCAGCTTGCATCACTTTAACATCGTGGAGTATTGTTTAATTGCAAGGGTCTGGAATAAGTCCATGCCTTGGGAAAGAATAGGCAGATAGCCAGAAAGAGGAGCATGGTCTAAGCACTTCTTGGATGAGAGAAAAGGTAGGGAGGAAAGCAAAGAGGAGACAAAGGCTATAAACACAGCTGGATGAAAAACAAATGGCTGATGACTATAATTTCATAATTTTCTCCCTTTCCATATACTATTTTCTATTAAACGTTTTAGAAAATTCCAATTTTAAAAAAATCCTAATGTTTAAAGTTTTTTCCCCCCAATCATCTGTGAGAATGCCATTGTATTAAATTTGATAAAAAGATTATTTAAAGGCAAACAATCAGAAATACTTAAAGGGTGGGAGGAAAAAAATGCCACAAAAATCTTGCCTGCTCCAATCTGTGCATTCATATTTTAAACTTTGTGTACTTACGTATATATCGAGCAATCTTACTTTAGTTCTGGTTCAGACTTAAGTACAGATTTTTCTATCTAGGCTGCTGCTATATATTTAAGTTTCTAGGTCAAATTCTGTCCTAGATGTTCCCATTGACTATAAATACAAACATCTATGGAAAGAATGTCCCTCTAATGATTATGTGATTGGAAATATAACCTAGAAAACTATTTCTAACTAGCAAAGCAAGTTAAGATAATTATGAGGAAAAGACTATCGCCAGTTCCACCTACACCTGGAAATGTGAGTCAATATAATTTACATTAGAGATGGCCTGATTAAATCAGTTCAGGTGTCAGCCAGTCTCATGAGTCATTATTTCTTTAACCTCGTAAACAGGAGCAGTTAGAATTGTACCATTGTACAACCAGTGCTTGTGACGCTGGAGTTCGCAGGTCCTACTGCTGTTTAGTCCTTTATTTTGGAGGGTCCTAACTTCTTATTTGGGCACGCTAGATTTCTTGTCAGGGAGTTAAAACTTCAGGGGGACAGTTATGCTGGATATAGGGAAACTCTACAAGGGGGATCCCTGCGGGCATTCTTTCCTGAAGGATATATCAAGAAAAAGTGATGAGATCAGAACTACAGAGAAACATTTTGACACCTACGAACATCCTTTTCTGGACTGTTCTCCCTCCTGTCCCTGTTTCCTCACCCTTCCTCTGCCATGCCTTCTCTCCCCAGTCTCCTTTTCTCTTACAACTCCTGTTGCCGTTTCTCCCAGTTTTCCACAGGCTCTTTCCAGCTATTGTTGCTGCCCCTTAGCCCGTGGTGAACGTGCAGCTCTTCTTCCTTGTGAGGCAACAAATGACAGATGGTTCACCTCCAGATGGGTGACAAGGATGAAACGGACACACATCCTTCCTTTAGACCTTAACCCAGGTTAGGCTGTGAAGAAGGAAGAGAGGTCAAATTTGAGCCTTTCAAACATATCTTGTGAAAATGGGCCCAGTCAAGGGATGGTGTGACCTCAATTGTTGTCTTCAAGGGTAAATGGTTTGATTAAGAGAGTAGGCGTATGGTACTCATTAGCTCTCAGGACTTAGCAGTAGTAAGAATTCTCCTTCATGCCAGTGTGCTGATCAGCAGGCTGGGACACACCCTGACTTTTAATCGCTGTCGGATTCTTCCACCCACTCGAGGACTACATTTGAATATGTAGGTGAAATGATTAAATATAGTAGTACAATCAGCCCAGTATCGTTGATGTTAAATCAGTCCCAAAGCCCCCCCTAGATGCAGTGGCAGATGGAGTAAATCAATTGGTTTATAAACTTTAAAGGAAGCTTACTGTGCCCTTACCGGTGCAGGGTAAGCTAGCAACCCTGACAAAAAGTGAGCCTTAACTGTTGGTTGGAAAAAAAGAGGCCTCACAGTAATGGTGCAAGTGACTAGTAAGGGGGAAACTGCAATGGAGACAATGAACATCGCTTGAGCAGGAACAATCAGCTTCCAACACACATAACGGGATACCATTGGCTAAATTGCAGTCCTGTTGGAAAGGATCTTGGGGTTACAGGCAGAGCAACCCCAAGTGAGCAATGCTATGCTTCTCTTGCGAGAGAGAAATGCCGTACAGGACAGCACAAACAGGACAGCCTGGGTGAAGCCATTGGCTGTTCATCAGAACAGCTTTAGCTGCAGGGTGTGGGTGCCAGGTTTCAAGGGAATTACAAACCAGCTGGAGAAGGTTTGAGAAGGAGCAACAAGGACAGGGAGCTTGTACAAAAAGAGAAGGAAAGCTTGAGCAAGTTAGAATTGTGTAACCAAAATCAGAGAAGGGAAAAGGAGAAATGTAATAGCCTAGCAGTGCAAAAGGATGATAGGAAAGATGTGTTCTTTATATTTGTGGCTAGGACAGCAAGTAATGGGCCCAAGGGATGAACGGTAACAAAGCTGCCCAGGGACACAATAGTAACTATACTCAAAGAAATACTTAATTGGAGAGAATTAAACCTTTATACCGTTGGTTAGGGAGCAAGTAAAGCAACCAGGCTGCAGTCCCCAATTGTGACTGAGTCTTTATATTGTGACCCAGAGAACTTGACCTTAACCTGCATGTTATCACACCCCTAAGAGCTGGATATACATCCACAGCTCTGATTGTCAAGATACACACACGCTTATGTAACTTTCCTAATGCAAATGCTCCTCCTGACTTTAGTGCAAGTACTCACTCAAGGAAAATTGCATCACTGCATTTACTGGGCCAGTGCCAGCAACAGTCTAATGGAATTATTTGCTTCAGATAGTAGCCCTGTTTTCATTCTTGTTTTGAATTAAAACATAATGTATATGAAGAACAAAGCAGATGCAGGGAATCAGAATAAAGAAAAGCAGAGAGGTGAAGGGCAGAGTAAAGACTGCAAAATTCATATGCAGTTTCAGCATGTGCTCCAAAGATTAACTGGATGGACTCTAACTGGTGTGTCTGTTTAACTGTGAAGAAACAAACCCAGTATTTTAATGAAAGGTAAATACCATGGAGAAGGGGAGGTATGAGAAGGCATTAACTAGAATCCAGGAAGGGAAAAATATCTAAACCTGCCACGGGAATATGATTATATTATATAAGACAAAAAGAAGTATTTGTTAGGGCAAGTAAATGCATGTGTATCTGTAAGAGAGACTTATGTATATATATACATCTATGTGCAATTATACACATCTTGGTTATATTTATGTTGCAGCTTTGGAAAATGTTTGTCAGGAATTAGCACACTCGAATTCTGGTAACAATACATGAAATGTTTCTGCATCACAGCCTAATGACAAAGCAGAATAATCTGCCATGATTGCCAAGGAATTGCTAAATAAAGCATAAAGACCTAGGGATGGTGAAATACACCGGCAGAAATCATGGCCAGCTGTCCTGCATCGGGTTTTGTCATGCCTGTAGCAAATAAATCTTTGAGAACTGCACAAATAGAAAAAGAGAACAAAAGAGATGTGACTGTCATGACAAGTGCAACTTGAACTACACTTCTCTCAGGTTCAGACAGGAGGGCTAAGAAAAGTCATTAACTGCCAGAGATGAGATCTGGAGGGATACGAGAAGTACCCAGCAAATAACCTATGGGAAGGTTTTTCCATACTTTGACTAGGGGAGAGAGAGAGAGGCTAGTTGAGGTTGACAGCAACCTTGGGAATGTGTTCACTAACCGGAGATTTTATGAGTTTGCAGACACAAGGCCAGACAAGGGCAAACATTAATAGAAACAAGGAACTTGAAGCAAAATCATGCAAAGAAGTGTAAAACAAAAGTCTGGGTTAAGTTTCTAGATATATTTTTGTGAATTGGCCCCACTAGAAGCTTTCAAAAATATCAGTGTTGTCAGTTTCCTTTCTAGAACAGCAGTTGTTATGGGATGTTATTGCAAATAATTCCTCTTTACTGTATCCATGCATGGTCAATAATCAGAATAAAAGGTCAGAGAGGGGAAAAATTATTTTTAAAACCCTATCAACAACAACAAGCTATAAAAAGATGTGTGGGATGAGAGCCTTGTTACTGAACCAGCGCAGGCTTTGTTTAACATTCCTAGGGTATGCCTCTGGAGCCTGATCCTTCCTGTAAGTGCCAGGACACAAGGATGTGTGAGGCAAATCAAGTACTCACAGGAGACTTCCCATTGGTTTCTCGGAGAGTGGATTGTGCTTTGGTTTGGATAGGGTTAGCACCAAGCCTTTAACAAATGAATGTGCAAAATGCTAACGCAAATACTTTGTATTTTTTGTTTCTGTCTTCATCTGCTTAGCACAGTAAAGAGCACCAGAGGCTATTTGAATAATGTACTTTTAGTGAGTCTGCAGAAATTTGCATACGGATGGATGTCAGCCAGGGAATTTCACAGAGGTGGATTTATTCTGGGGAGAAAGCCTGGGAGGGTGCAGAGGTGATAAAAGGGACATGTAGACATCGGGGAAGTAAACAAGGGAAGGAGCAGATGGAACAGATGAGAGAAAACACACAGCAACGCTGCTCAATTAGAATAAAGGAATTGGCTGGGATTACATAGGACATTGTATAGGGGGTGTAGGGGAGGCTGACACCAGCTTCAAATACTCCTGGACCTTCACTGCTCTGTTCCCACAGCATGGCACGCCACTTTGAAGCTGTGCCAGCACAACTCTTTGTGTGGCCTCACAGTGAATCAGACCAAGTTCACTTACAAAGAACTCATTTTTGCCAGGTCATTTTTCAGCAAAATCAGTTCATTAACGTGGTATAGAGCATAACGCGCTAAGTCCTGAAAATAATGTATTGCAAGAACACAGCCATAGTTATGTGGAAAGAAAATACAAGAACAGGGGAATAGTTCCAGTTCAAAACACGTGCTTCGGGAAGGGCAATAATAAGGCAGACAAAACCATACCTGAAAATTTTAGTGGAAGCTGGATTGTGCATGGACACTGGCAATTGAGTACTATTGAAAGCAAAGGACACAATGAATACTACTGAAAGCAGATGTGTTAGAAAATAAAATCACCACCTGGGAACTAGAAAGGCTTGAAATAACCTAGGGTAGTTTTGCTCAGATCAGCTAGTATTTTTCCTTCATTTAATATAACATACTTGTAGAATCTGCAAAATTCACAAATGTTTCTCTTGATGCCAAGAGCTGACTTCATAGTTACCCCCTAGCATTAAGCTAAGTATCAATCTTTACAAATTCCACTTCTCATGCTATGCTAAAGTAATCTTTATCTAAGTTTGTCATGTGTACATTTTTTTTTTTATTTCATGCCTGTAGCCACCCATTCTTTTATAGAAAATAACAATTTTTACAGGTGAAAAAACCCCTTTCACTATGTTTCCTTGTGGGACTGCTTTCATCATCTCCTATTTGGAAGAGCTTGTTAGTGCTTTAGGCAAATTTTGTAAGCTTGAAGGGAAAGTATATTCAAAACTGAGAATCTCTTTTGCATAAACCATATGCAAGGTGTACTCTGAGAATTCCAAACCTTAGGAAAATAGTCTGGTTTGTTTCTTGTATAACAAAACTGCAGACACAATTTCGAACTTGGTGCATTGTGCAAAAATGGTAATTGCAAAATTGGTCATCAGTTGTTCTAAGTTTTTTCCTTGATAAGACATGAATCTCTCTATCCTTTCCATTAACTGCAGAACTGAAGTTATATTTGGATGTGGTTATGAATTTCAGGAAGCCTCGGGCTGAAGGACCTGAGGTTATTGGGCTGTGTTGTACATTTAGGAATCACGCCCACTGAATGCACTATGATGTATTTTTTAAAATCTTTTTTTCCAGAAATTTGGGTCTCTTGCATACAGCAAGCCCTGCCAATCCTAGATTTTAACTATGTGCCCATCACCCACTACAAGGAAGCCTGTCCTTTCTTTTTTCCTCTGGATAGTATTGATTTTTCTCCCACAGTTGCAGCAAATCATAGTCAATTTGCTCTTTGGCACTCTTCCTCAGGTTACTTATCAGATAGGTTCAGATCAGATCAAAATGAACAAGGAGATTATAAAACTGCAAGGCACAGAAGAAGGTGTCTGAACGTGGCATATAGATGAAAATGGTTGTCCTAAGGTTGTTAAGGACTGCTTCAGCGTACAGGAGAAAGAGGGACCTCGATGATTCTTATATGTTTGGGATACTCCAGAACCCCTCTGCCTGCAGATGAACAAGAGGCATGTGCTGGCACAGGGACTCAAAGTCTGTCAAATTCACTGTGTACTCAAAGCCACTGTTCCTTGCCCCTACGCACATGCTCTCCCTGTCTAGAACAGTTCTGCTGGCAGGTGTGCTCACAGCCATAACCAGTTATAAGCAGGAGGTAAATCTTCAAACACAGTGAATTCTGTGCTTGACAGAGGTTAGCATGCTGTAGGAGAGAAATAGAATAACAGATGCTTCCTTTCACTTGATGTTTATACGCATTCAAAGTGTTGCCCTGCTCAGGTTTTTGTTTTTTTTTTTTTCCTGCTTGAAACCTCCGAGATGAAACTTGGAGGTGAAGGAATGAAGAACAATATTTAGGTAAATTCCCTGTTATCTCTAAGGGTTTGCTCCGTAACTGACCAAACTGATTTGTAAATCTTTAATGAATTTTATTCTTTGCAGACGGCTGAAGTTATATGCAATGAAAGATTTCCTCTCTTAGACAGCAGACAGTTATTTTTTTGTTGTCGTTGTTTGTAGTTCATCAAGGCCTGTTTGAACTTATGGTCAAACCAGCCAACAAAAGCACTAAGCCCTGCATGCCTCCTGAATACTCTGGAAATACCTCTTCCTCTCCAACAGCCAAACTCTGAGTTGCATGGAACTGGCTTCAGCTTCACCCAGCATAATTTGGTCCTGAGAAGAGGAACAAAGCCCATGTAGGTGAAAGTGTACCTTTTAGCTACTTACAGAATGCAAGTCTAGAAAATATTAAAAAGCCGCTTTCTCACTTGCCACAAGTCTCATTAAAACAGCTAAAAACTAGAACTATGAAATTATTACTGGCTACCAAAGTACAAAGTTAAAATGTACCTGTAGAAATGCGTAACTGCTAGTATTACTATCAATATGCCGTGCCCTGTTCCACCTGGGCTATGATTACAATATTGATGAAACAAAAATACATGTAACATAAAATGCTGAATTATATTAAGTATAAAACTGAAGCAGGCTACATACTCATCTGGAGTGATACTAATTAGTAGACATTCAGTTTCCTTCTTTGAAGGTCTTAAAAAGCCCATTTTGAAGATAACAGACTTAGTGCTTTGAGAATGCATGTACCTAATTTTATTTATGTGAGCAGCTCCCTTGAGCTATCCGTTAGAATAAAAAGAATTCTACAAAGTTCAAAGAATTCACCACAGACAAGGATGACTTTCACCTTTATTTTTATTGATTTTATTTCTTTTAATTCACTAGGAGAAAATGCTTTCCCAGATGAAAATGAGGAGTTAATGAAGAACAACATTAGCCAAACTCTGGCCTGGCAGCATTTCTGGCTGTGTTCCCTGAAATCCTGTCTGAATGTAAAGTCTTTACAGGCAGTTGACTGTCTTTTATCAGAAACCTTCAAATAAAGAGGGCTTTTTCTAGCTTCACTCTGTCACCTAACATTCAGATAGTCTGCTGTTCTGAGTGCAGTCTTGTAAAATAAAAAATACATGAAAAGTTTAGAACAGTAAATATTAAATAGATGCAGAGCTGAAGACATCATCTGTGCCCCGAGATACTGTTGGGAATTGTCTTCAAGGGCTGAGGATGAGGAGAGAACAGTAAACACTTGAAAGAGGAAAACAGAGTAGCACAGTTACATTAGCACATGCTCATGTCCTAAACTCACGGGGCTAGGAGAAGAATCCCATAGAGGAGAAACCTACAGTGCAGGAGAGTAGAAGACACGGGTCCGCCTCTGTACTTTGCTGTCTCAGAAACAGCTGTTTAGGAGACAACTGCCTGACCATAATAGTTCTGCACTCTGCTAATATCAGGCTAGAACAGTAGCCTGATACAATCACATCAGCCAGATACAAAAGTCTATGAAGATTCAAAGGGGTATTCCTAGTGCAAGCTAGAAGGTTGTCTTCACAGTGGAGAGCGCAATACTAGAACATTGCTGATGTCTAATTGTAGAACAGGACAAATACAGTAAATTAGCTACAATTCATTTAGAAAACCAAATTGCTGAGCAGAAAAGCACTACAGAAAGCAGTCTAGAACATAGACAAAGGACTGAATAAATAGTTTCTGAAATTGATGGTACAGATAATCTGGAAGTTTTACATATACTTCATTATTCAAAAGGAAGAAATAGTAGCAATGAGTGTTTTGTATCACTACTGGTTACTCACAGATGATGAAGGGGAAGGAAAATGTGAAGTAATGATCTCTTCTTGGTTGAATCACAAGCACCTTGCAAGAGGCATGACTGTCCATCTGCAGTGCCGAGTTGCGCTGAGGTGGCTCTTGCTACCAATGCTATTTGCTGCTGCTCCCTTTCCCTGTTTGGGAAGATGTTACCAGATTACTTGGCACACCCGTCCCTGTGACAATAAAAGTAAACATTGCTAGTGTATAGTAACACTCATAGCTCTTCTCTGGGATGAAAATAAGCCCCGTGAAACAGATGGAGATGCAAATAATGAGCATTTCTCTGTGGCAGTAATGGTGCATAGAGTTACCAGAAACAGACAACCAGCAGGAATAGACTTTAGCTGTGAATGTATTTGCTAAATTAACTTTTGAAATTATTACAATAATTTGGATGTTGAGTAACTGCATCAGTAACTAATCCTTCATTCCCTTTGGGAAGAGTTGCATGCCTGTCCCAGCTATGGAAATCTTTAACAAATTTCCCAGAGCACATGTGTGTAGTCTAAATGCTCTCTTAATGATCTAGGTTTCTAAACAAACACTGTCCACTTATCTTCACTGATAACTTCCAGTTTTGGTGCACAGCATGTCAGCCTTAAAAGTGAATTAATTTAAGGGATTTAATCTGTATCTAGAGTGCAAATGTTGCATCACCATGCCTCCCTAGGTAACTTGCTTGCGGGGCTTTCTTGATCTATAACAGACCTCATTTGGTATAAATTATTGCAGCTCAGCTGACTGCTGTAAATCAAAGCTACTTTGAAGGAGACAAAGATATGCCCAAGCTTTTCAACTTTTTCATGATCACAGTAATGTATCTTCAAATATTTTTGTCTTTCGCTGTCAAAATAAGTTGCATGACTCATATATGTTTTTATTGGGGCTTTGGTTTTCTTGGCATAAATTGATGTATGCCATAAATATTCAGTGTCCTCAGTACAGGACGGTTTTGCTATTGTCATAGGCTTTAAATTTGTCTGTCATCTGCAGGGCTGAATTCATTTGTGCTTTGTTTCTAAAACCTTTAGAAAATGTATCTGTGACACACTTCTTTGATTAGAATACAAAATGACATAAAACAGTCAGATACCCAAATTCTCTCTGTTCAAGAGAGCAGCAGATTTTGTATCTCTCATAACCTGTGCAATTTTTCCGGATTGCTTTGTAATTTCTTTTGTATGTCCACATGTCACTGTTTTTTAACTATCCCTGTTTCTGTTAATGCTTATATTACTAGGAATATAATTATGTTAAATTCCACTGCATCACAGACATAAAAAGTCTTTGATCTTTGTTACAACAGTGACAGTTGCTTAAGTATAAAAACCTGGAATTAAGCAGGACCTTAATCAAGAAATATTATCTGAAAACTGAACCAGATTGTAATGTATGGTGTTGAAGGCACTGGCTATTTTTGTCCAGATATGACTAGTCAGAAAGCACTAGGTGCTGAGACTGAAAGTCACAGCCCAAGCAGAAGTTGTCCTCTAATGTAGAACTGAGTGGTTTGCTTAGCTTCATCTCCAATTAAGGAGCAATATTGGGTCTGAGGCTAAACTCTTCATGTACCAGACCCAGAGTAAGACCATCTCAGTCCCTTTTGGACTATTCTTCAGCAAGTGTCTTCTCTGTTGAAATCCTGTATATTTTTATCTTTCTAAGTACTATTAAGCTGCAGAATTCTGTCAGGCAAACCTTTTTTTGCTTATTCTCCCTTTTGCTCAAAGGAAATTTGTTTATTATTAACCCATTTCCTAGACAGTTTCATTACCTTTTCTGGAGAGTTCTAGTAAGGCTTCCTGGCCACTCTGACCAGTTACCACACCCTGCATCTGTCTTTCTTCCTGGTAGCTTTCCAGCCTTCATGTCAATCTGCTAAGAAGGAAATAATGCTTGATTCATTGTTGATTACTATCTTACAGATCCTTGAAAGTTTTGTAAGCTGCTGAATGCACCCGCTATACTGCAAATTCATGACACCTTTTATTCCACCCTTCCCACTGTCTTGCTCACTCTGCCAATGTATATGCAATGACTTTTTACTTACATTCCTTTGCTTTATAAGGTGAAATTTTTATTTGAATGATCATTGAGTTGACTGTGTCTTCTAACACAATGTTTGAGTTGTTGCATCCTCAAGAGATTCCCTTTTCTCCCTCTCCGATAATTAACCCCAGCCATTGAAGGGGTGATGGGCTGTGTTTGTTTTTAATTTGTACAATGATTGGCCTGTAATTTAAAAGATCAGTGTTATCATAGAATCATAGAATGGTTTGGGTTGGAAGGGACCTTAAAGATCGTCAACTTCCAACCCCCCTGCCATGGACAGGGACACCTCCCACTAGCCCAGGTTGCTCAAAGACTCATCCAGCCTGGCCTTGAACCCCTCCAGGGATGGGGCATCCACACCTGTTCCAGTGTCTCACCACCCTCATAATGAAAAATTTTTTCCTAATGTCTAGTCTAAATTTACCCTCTTCATCATCTTATCAATGACAACTCAGTCTGTTACTATGTGGCTGATAAGCCAGGTTATGCCCATTTCCATGTTTGTTCACGTGGTGAAGTTCCACAGCAATGGCAAATACAAGGAAGAGGAAGAATCTGTTTGGTATCAGCAGCAGTTAAAGCATTAATTCAAGTTTGTGTTTCCATTCAAAACATGTCTTGATTTAAAATCCCAATGTTATTCATTCTGTCTGCATACAAGAACACTATATGGTGTTTCAAACCATTCCTACATATATATACTGACTAATCCTGTTTCTCCTCTTCCTCAGCAAATGTGGATGCTTAACAAGCAGCTGCATTTATCTTCATAGCTACAAAGGAGGACAGTGCTATTATCCCATTTACAAATTAAGAACCTGAGGCACAAATAAGAACAATGGCACACCAGAGGTCACACAGGAAGTCTGTGGGAGAACTGGAGCTGAACTTTGGTCATTCAAGTCCAAGGTTAGAGACTGTAACTTTCCTCTGATGGAAGACTGAAAAGACTTTCTTAAATTCAATATACTTAAAAGAATTTGATGCTCTCTTTGATAATTTTGTATTATTTATTATGCAAACCTGGGTAATACATCAAGTTGAAGTCCGCCCTATTTTTCTTGGTTTTCTTTTTTCCTTTTACACTGACAGTTACCCTTCAAACTACTAAGTTTATTAGGATTTAATTTTCATGTATTGTTGCTTGTAATGGTAAATGTCAAATATGCTATTCTCTTTCAAATATTTGCCTAGATTATTAACAGTAAGTCCAATCAGAGATGTTTTCAATGGGAAACATGGGCTAAGGCATCAGCCTTTTTCTTATAAAATACTCTCATGTTCTCTACCTTGTCACCAACACTTTGGGAGTCATAAACTACTAGTGCAGGAGAGACCACAGTTTTACATGTAAAGAGATTCATCTGCTGTTAAGTGTGATCTACACCATGTGAAAACTGGAGAGGAGGACCCTCCATATTGAAAAGACCCTGCAAAGGCCATGTATGTCAGTACTGAAAAGATGCCATGGTCAGATCCCCAGCTGCATTAAATTACCATATTATGACTCAGTTTACGGCAGATAGGTAAAAGAGTTGTATTTTGGGTTTTGTTGCATCAAAAGAAGTCACTGGATCATCCTCCCTTTAGAATATCAGGTCTCCTATTTTCAAAAATAGGATGATTTCTATAAGCTACTTTGTCCTATTTCTCCCCTAGCTTAAAATGCAACACTTTAATGAACAATTCTGTTGTTGCCATTTGTGTGATCATATAAGGGAGCTTGTCATATTGGGGACCAGTTAGGCTGTGATCAGCTGGCTCTGCACTAGAAACAGGCAGGCATCTCTGTGGCCAATTAATTCTAAATGGGTGCAGCTGAAAGGGGGGACAGTGGGACTTTTCAGTCTTTGTAGATGTATCTGGGATCTCGAGGTGAACAGCCTTATTACTGCGGAATGAGAGGAACCGGGAAAGTAGCGAGAAGCACTGTTGCTTAAGATGTCATCTCTGCAGAACTGTATTTTTAGTATGTCTACAGCTGTCAAGGCATTTTAGCCAGCATGATGAATTCTAGCCTGGAACTTAAATGGAGATTTGCCTGTTAGTCACACAGGTATCTCCAGTTTAATAAAGTAGCAACAAATGACTGTCTACTAAAAAACTTTCTTTCCTCAGCCTGTAATTTAGAATCACAGTTGTTGAGTTCTAAAAAACTCTAAATTTAAAATGCAAACTTACTCCTCAGAGTATTTTAACTTCTCTTTAAAAACATATTTACCCTAAAAGAGGTTTACACATCAGATTATTAAATCAATTGTCATACCTGAACAAGACAGACTTCTCAAATAAACGACTTACTGTGTCAGAGGACATTCTGATTATAAGGTACTACCTCTTCGTGTCTTAAAATAGACCTGCAAAAGAAAGAAAAAAAAAAAACAACTGGTGGTGGCTGAATGGCAAAGCTGATCAGGCTTGCAATCAGTAACACAGTTTTCTAACTGTAAGAAATAGCTTCCTTATTCATAAAGTGGCAATTATTTTTCCTTTTTCTTAATGTAACAAATAATTTTATTTCATTTTCAGTTTATTTAGAATGAGGAATTATCAATGTTAAAGTATTTATGTCTATTATCAGAAGTATCTACAAAAAAGAGACAAAACACCTGTAGCCTATTAAGCCAGACCAGCTAAAATTGATACTTTAGCCACTAGAGGGAACTCCAGGAATAGAATATACAAAAACATTTGTAAAAGCTCTTTTGAAGTATTTGGTGTGTTTAAAGAAAAAACCAAAAACTTTGCAGGTCAAATGAATTCTTGTTTGTTTATAATGATCTCTGAAATAATAGGGAATATGACTTAAGTAATCATCTCATAGATTTTTGCCAAGAAAAATCAACTTCTCCTAGCACGATATGAGTTTGGAGGGTTGTTTTCCCCTCACTGAATTAGTGAGGTTAGCACATCCGCTTTCAAGAGATGTGTAATTTAGCAGTAAGGTTATGTGTTGCTCTTTTCAGGAGTACAAAGCAAATACAGTTAGTCTGTCTTTTCAGAGTTTCTGAGAAGAGCAGGATTTGGATGCAGTGCAGTCTGAAATCAGTAAGCTTAGTTTCTCACTGAATGGTACTTAAGCAGAGCCCTCAGCTTATTTCAAATTGGAACAGCAGTTTAATACCCCAATTAACAAATGGCAGTGCCTCACCATGCATACAAATGCTTTCTAAAAACTAGTTATGCTATCACTTGAATCACTGGGTTTGTAATTAGCAATCAATCAGGGAGATGACAAGGGCACTCCTGTTCCCTTTTACACCTCTGCAATACTGCAGAAGTAGTTGTGGTGTTCCCCACACACAAAGTTTTGGAGCTCTGCAGAGCTCTGCTTGCTTTCAGCGAGCTTTAGCATAGCTACTGTAAATCATGAAATCCTGCTAACGTAAGTGAGTGTGCTTCTGAGACACTGAAAATGAGGACACACAGAATTGCAGTTAGCCCAATTAGCAAAAGGTCAGGGATGGGACTAGAATTTGTCATTAAAACACTGTTATGCAACAGGTTAAAAGAATTTTTGCAAGACCTTAAATTGTATTTCATTGTTTAGCTTTACCTGTTAGAATGGTACTAGTGAAACAAACACTTATTTTGTGAGAGGAAAGCAACCTGAAATTCCAGTTCGGCAGAGCTGATTGTTGCACAGGTCTCCTGTGGTCTATCTACGAAGTTTTGTAGCTTCCGTTTTGTTTGCATTGAGAGGTTACTTGCCGAGAACCTTTCTATTATTATTTGTTGGTCTTTTGTTTGGGGCATTAGAAAGCTCTTTGAATTACTGTTGGAAAAATCTTTGCTTCTGCTACAGAATCCGCACTGTATTCCTTGCATTGCAGGTGTGTAACCTCCCAGTGAAGTTGTCTAATGAACTGCCTGCAATTAAAAGACACAGTCAACCACAATTACCCAGAACTGGCAGACTGATGACTCCCGACATCAAAAGTGGGTTGCCAAGTGGACCCTGCTGAAGAAGAACGATTATCTATCTCATGTCATTCCAGATGTGTGAAGTAGGATATTATAGGTTACAGATTAACATGGCTGCAGGCAGGAAGTGTTCCTTGACCAGGAGGAGATTTAGTGATAACTAGTGATTTCTTTACTTGCTTCAGCTCTTAAGAGTGAAATCCTTCCTGAAATAGCAGAACATCCTTTTATTAAGTACAGTCCCCTCCATAAGTAACTATGGAGCAAAAATTTGGGGCGAATTTGAAAAGTTCAGTTAATTTATTTGGAGCCTATTCAGCGGTGTTATTCAATACTGATTTTAGTCTAACCAAGAGAGGTTTTGTGACTAATGCAAGGAGGAGAATTTTTTTTTGATGCAAGATGATGATGTAACGATCTCTTCATCTGAAGAATGCCACTAGTCACTCTGCCCTCAGATACCTTTGCGTAAGAATATACAGACTGTATCCTGTATGGCATTATGGGAATAACCAAATGCCCGTTGAGTCTCACGTGCTTCTGAGATAAAAATATACCACATCTGCTGCAATGATGAAAATGAAGGCTGTAGTATTTTGTCAGCCTCTTTTGGAGTGATACTTAGAAGAATCCTTTTTCAAATATGAAAATTGCTGAATGATTAACCATATGAAAGAACCAGGCAGGATGGCACACCACGGGCAACTGCTGAAACAGATCAGAGAATACATGTGGGTAGAAGTGTGTCTGCCTGTCAGAAATAGTAACTGACAGCTCATAAAGGTATCCCCTCTTAGTTTTATCAGGCTTTCATGAGTTTTAGATTTTTATTTTACCTCCTGGCGCTTTATTCAAGATTTGCAAGTAGGTTGGGAGCAGGAAAAAAGTGTTGAGAGGGAAGTTTACAAGATGTGATGCACCCAAGCAGTTCACCTACATTTCTAGCTCTGCTTTTTCCTTCTTACTGCCAGTGAGCCCTTCAAGGGCTGTGCCCTGAAGTCCTGTTTCATTTAGGACCTGAATTCTTCAGAATCACTTATACCTGGAAGCTTTTGGACAAACAGCAACAATGGCAAATAGAACAGGCTAACAGCATAGAGAAGAAAAAAATGGATCTTTATTGACATAAGCCCAAATACCAGTTGGTGGTACTAGCCTTTCATAAAAATGAATGTTCATTGACAAGAAAAATTAAGAGTCTACCAAGTATTGTTGCAGATATATGCTTGCTCAGTCCGACTTGGAAGGGGTTTTACTTTTATTTTTTGGACACTTTTCTTTGTTGAAAACAAAGAACAAAGGTACTGTTGTAAATAGCAGGACTAATCCTATGGACAAATAGCAAATATATATTTTTTTTTTCCCACCTTGCAAGGTTCAAATTTAAGTTGCAGAGCAGTTAAGCATTTAAACATATACATAACTTTGAACATATGAAAACAAAACAAAAAAATGGTTTGTGTACTGTAAGTCTAAATATATGCTCAGAACTTTTCTTGAAACTTTGTTTGAGGACTTAAAACCTGAGCATTGGTAGACAATAACTTTCCTTCCAAGAACAGCACCAATATGCTTTAAAAACCCCTGAAACATTGTATAAAAGAGGCTATAAATGTAGACATAACCATGCAGTAAGACAGCATTCAAACAGATAATATTAATCAGAATTGTCAGCTGCTGGACTGAATTGCCTCCAAACTCCAGATATCTGGTGCATGCTACTATCTTCTGCAACGTTATTTCTCCCTACTGACCAGATTCCTGAACTTACTGCATCCACAGATAAAAATAACCCACCAGCAAAAAGGGGGGAGAATTAAAACCCAGTTTAAACTTTCTAAATGGAAAGTTATCTGCTCTTCTCTGTCTGCCCCATTTGTCTTGAAAGAAATTGATAGAAGAGCAGACTGCATAAACACTTTTAAAAGTGTCTTTTTGACAGTGATTAGTTTTTTTACGACGTGATTCATTAATGTGGTCTCTGACTTACAACTGATCAATTGCTAGCTTGTTAGGTGGTTCCTGCTTTTTAAATTTGTTTCAAGAGGAGGAAGATAGGTTGTGTTTCGTTTTTCCAAGTCCTACTCTGTAGATAGCTCATTTGCCACTGAAGGCAGCATTTCAAGATAGACAGGGTTATATTGTCCAGTTTTCAGGCAACAATTTATTGAGTATGTCTGGGACATACTTTGCCTATCAACTAGGCTGCCGTCATCTCTGTAATCCTTAAGGATGAACATCTCCTTTGTCTTTCTGCGCAGCACTTGTCCTAATTACCAGCACTGTACTGTGGTGCTTTTCGAATGACTGACAAAGGTGTCACCTTCCCTTGACATTCTTACCCTGGTACTTCTTGATGGTGCTACTGCTTATGTTGACTCAGAGAAAGCCTAGACAGCAAAGGTTAATAGATGCCTAAAGTGCAGGTAGAGCAATGACAAAGTAACTCAAGATCTTCCTGACCAAGGGAGGTGGAAGAAATTCACTTGAAGGAAAAAGTGAGCTGAACTAACCTGGGGATTTTCCCTAGCTGCACAGCTAAGTGACCACTAGGTACTAGTGGAGAAGGACAAAGTTATTACTGCACGTTATTGGGGTTTTGTCTTAATGGTCAGGCTTTTGGGGCACACTGCAGCTTCAAATAATTTATACTCTCTGTATCTGGAGTTACTACCGGTGTGCTACCTAAGTTGTTTGACTAGCAGTGTCTGTCATCAAGGAAAATCTGCTGGACTTACACATAAGAAGCATGAATGTATTCAAGAGCCTGTAACAAAATTTTACTTAAATTTAAAACCTGAAGTTAAGCTGGCATAAAAGCATACCAGTTGTAGAGTGTGGTCCATTAAAAAGAATGGTAAATAAGATTACCAAGGTGTCCAGTCAAAAATGTGTACAGGCACTTGGAAAACTGTTATTAATGGCAACTTGATGAATGAATGAAAGCTTACATATATCTCTGTCACCCCACTGAAATGGCTAAACCATAATCTTCCCAGGATTTATAGATGAAGCAAATTCTTTTATCTCTTTCCACTTTTCTTGCCTCTGCTTTGAATCATAAGGCTGAGGTTTATTTGTACAACATGTCATTGTTGTGTTTTCAAGCTTTTCTTTGTGTCTCAGTTCTAGGTACTTAGTTGTTGTGTAGCTTTTAAAAGGAATATTTCTAAAGTAATGACACACCTCTGTGAACATATTTTTTTAATTAATAGAGAATATTTCAAAAGTTATTGTCATACAGTTATTGCTATATGAAAGTATATAAACTAGGACTTTATTCTAAGTTCAGTACTGTGTTGCATTTACCTTCATCCCTGGCTGTATTTTTAAAAGGATGTACTGACTGATTAAACTGTGGACTCTCCAGAAAATGGATGTAACAAAATATTTGCTCTAATTCAAGAAAAATAATTCAAAAATTAAGACAAAACACTTTTCTTTTCCCTCTCCTTGAAAAAAGTTAACATGTCCCCTATAGCTGGGCAGAAATGGAAAATGGCATTTAAAAAGCAGAACAAAGAAAAAAAAAAAAATTCCCCAAAGTAATCTAACAGCAAACAAGGTGATTTCCATGCCAGTGGAGAACTGGTGCAACCTGTAATTGCAACATAAGTGTTAAAGGCTTTCAGAAAAGAGAGAACACTGAGATACTTAATGTTTGTTTGAGTCTTAGCTTCCACAGGGAAGTAATCACATAAAAGATCAAGGTGTCTCTTTATAACTGGCTGTACCAATTCCGGCTTGTAAATGTTCAGCAGCGATTTAGCAGTAGGATCTTACACAATTCTAAGGCAGGCACAAAGTAAAAAGATAGCATGTATTGAGCATATCTGACAAGGCACGCATAATACCGATCCTAATTTGGTACAGGATAACAGAGACGCAACCCCAAGCTGGTACAGATACTTCTGCTCTACTGTAGCCCAGTGGTAGGATTTTCAGGAATGCTTTACCAGTCCTGCTCTGATGAAATTACTAGAATTGGGAGCTTTACCATCAGCTTCACGGGTGTATTATCATCATTCTTTAGTGACTTATCACATCTCTTTTCTACAATCAAAATCCTCTTAAAGACAAAAAGATTTAAAACATTACTTGCAAACTGTGAAATTACAAATATGGTTATTATTCATTTTGCTACAGTTTTGTAAATATTCAAAGTAGACTGAACTATTATTGTTCTAAGAAACAATTCAGTGTAGTAGTTCCACCTTAAAATGTAAAGCCTGTATCCTCTTTATCTAACATGTTTTTCTGTTCTCTTCACTATCAAATCCTAGCTACCTGGCTCCATAAACAGATTTTAACACTCATCTGTCTCCTCTTCCCCTTTTTAGCTCCTTCCATGTATAAACTGTGCTCTCAGGATTTTTTTTCTTCCTCTGAAATAATTCTGCTGTTTTGTAAAATGAGCATGATTAATACCAAGGCATGGCTACACATGAAGGGGAAAAACAGGAATTCACCTTGAAAACGTTGCAATTTAAAATACAGCTTTGGTAACTTAATATATATTGAAGATAATTATTTCCTGGATTCTCATCACTAAGTAGTCCTCTATTTGACACTTTTATTTAAGTATGCTCTGGCCTTCACCTATGCCAGACAGATGCTTTAGCATTCAGTAACATGAACTAGGTGGGAATCATTTAACAAATAATTTTTACTATATGAAATAAATATCACCCATCAGTAACACATTAAAAAAAGTGGATTCTGATTAATTCCTTGCTCTAGGAAAAAGATGTTTAGATATTCCCTAAATACTAATTTTAAATATTTTAAAATGTAAAATGCCTTTGTTTGTGATGATTCTTTGAAAGATTTTGCCAACATTAGAGGTCCAACTCAAAACCTTGGGAAAATATTTCTGACCTTAGAAAAAGTTAAATATATTGGGCTATGGAATATATTTGAGACTTTTCTTGTTTTGGAGTGAGAAAATTACTGGAACAAACTTTCGTTACTTGGAACAGTTTCTCATTGAACACTGAGGATCAAATTTAGTTTTTAACTATTTTCTTCCTTGCATGTAATACCTCTCTGACTCTTCTTCTGGAAGGAAATACAGAAATTCCACTGTCTTAGGTTTAGATATATTGGGGTTTCTATTGTCTGTTTTGTTAATCAATGGATAAATAACAACAGAATGCCACCATACTTTTAAAAGATTTTTGAGAACAGTTTTTGAAGAACAACATAATGTATTTAACTACAGCCTCTGTTTTGCTGAACTTGGTAAATTATGTTTTGCAGCTGGCTCCAGGATATGGTCCTATATAACCCAGACAATATGCTGGTGTTTAAAATAAAGTGGAACACCTACATAAAGAAACATATTTGGTAACTTTAATAGCAAGACTTTATCAGGCTAGTCCTCAAACAGTGAGCCTTCAAGGGTAGCAATGACATTCTTTCTCCCATTAGTCATTTTTCTTGCAGGCTTATTGCAAGAAAGAACAATTTCTCAAAATAGAGAAACCTGCTACTATTTTGACTAGATGCAGGAAAGGTTTCCTTTGAAATGCTGTTTTTATTAAGCTAGTTTGCTCTCCTTGTTTTGATGGAGGGGAAGCAGCCCAGTTAGTAAGTTATTGGTTTAAAAACAAATTTTGCAAATTCTCTTTTTAACACTTTTGGATTTGTATTCCTAAGAAGGGGCCAGATCCTTCACGGGTGTAAATTAGTACTTTACAGGAGTCTACAGACCTGCTTGTTTACACTAGTGAAGGATCTTGCCCAGTTCCCCTACCATACGCGCCGCCTGACATTTGAATGGATGCAATTAGCAGGGTTGTTTTTGTTTAACTTTATTTAGCACCTTATCTTCCCGCAACATTCTTGTCCTCGTACCAGTATCAACCCTGAACTCAACATAGCTCTTACTAGTTCTGTTCTATTTCAGGCTCGAAGGAAAAAAATCCCAGCCTTCCCGATCAAAGAGCACCCTCCTCCTTTGCTCTGGGAATAGAAATTGTTAACTAATTAGCGCAACAAACGCTTTTATTACCGTGACAAATCAATTCACCCCACAGTTAACTCAGTCACAACTTACTCCAGCACAAGCCCTCACAATAATTAACCTGTTATTAATGGTTAAACACACACACCCGAAGTGTTCTTCGTGTCGGTGAGAGGCCGCTGGTCTGCAGGCCTGTGGCCACTGCGCTGTTACCGGCCCCACTGCCCGGCCCCGGGCTCCCTGGTGTCACAGCACTGGGGCCAGGCCCTTCGTACGTGGAGGATCCCACGTCAGGCCACGTTCTAGGTCAGCTCCCAGATGCTGAAATTCTTCAGAAAGAGAGGGAGCGGCAGGCCCTGAAGGCTCTGGTGGTCTGAAATCTGAGGTAAGCAGTTGTACCCCTGGAGGTCACCCACCGCCAGGCCGCAGCCCTGGGAAACGCTTACTGGTGTGCTTTGTCCCCAGAGATGCTGCTGAGGGGGCCGGGAAGGTGGGAAAGCTGCTGGGCTCTTGGGGAGCGGGGAGGCTCTTCCCTGGCCTCTGCTCCACCACCTCCTGCAGGGCGCCAGGCCTTGCACAGGGACGAGACCCTCCGGGACCGGTGAAAGGGGCCAAGGTCAGCAATGAGAGTGGCCTGACATGGAGAGGGGCTCCGACCCGCTGTGTCCCCGGGCTCTCGGGTAGGGCCCTGGGATGGGTACAACCCCGGGGGCGCCGTGCCCCGGGAGGCTGAGGGGCTGCCCCGGCTCCCCCGCGGAGGCAGCGCCGCTCCCGCCTGGCGGCGCCTCCGGGCGGACAGCAGCGGGAGTGCAGCCCGGGTCCGCCCCGCCGCGCCCTCCCCTCACCTTTCCCGGCCAGGAGCCGCCCCCGAGGGGGCCGGACCAGCGGCGGCGGCGGGAGAGGGCGCCCAGCGCCAGCTGGCCCGGGTAGTGCAGCTCTGACAGCGTCGCGCCGCCAGCCTCCCCGAGCTGCCCCAGCCATGTCCTCCAGCTCTCCCCCGGGCGAGCACAAAAGCCGGAGCTTGGGCCGGCTCTCGCTGCCCAGGAAGGCCAGCGTGACGCTCGCCAAGAAGCCCTTGGCGCTGGAGCTGGCCGAGAGCACCCCCAACGCCCACTACGCCCCGCTCTCCGCCGCCCAGAGCAGGCAGCCGCCGGCGGGCTGCAGCCCGGCACCGGAGCGGCCGCCGCGCCTGAAGAACGAGGCGGTGGTTGTGAACACCGACGGCCCGCGGCCCCCGCCCGTCAGCCTCGACCCCCGCTTCTCCATCTACAGCCTCCGCAAGCCCCTGCTGAGCCGCAGCAGCATCCAGGGCAGGATCTACAACTTCTTGGAGCGACCCACGGGCTGGAAATGCTTCGTGTACCACTTCACCGTGTGAGTACCCGCCCCGCTCCCACCTGCTCCGCGCCGGGCTGCCCTTACCGCTGCTTGCCGCGGGGAAACCGGCCCCCGTCGGGGCGGGGGGCTCTGAGGGCTGCCCGCCGTCCCCGGAGCCTGAGGTGGCCGCTGCCGCCGTGTCCCCGCTCCCCCCGCAGGGCTGGTCCTGGCCGCGGAGGCGGGAGCGCTGCAGCCCCGCCGTGTCCGCAGTCGCTTTCCAGAGCCGCGCGGTGCTCAGGCTGGAACAGATCCGGGCTGCCAGGGGGTTGTTTCTCACAGGTGTGAGGCAGAACAAACAGCAACATCAAAAAAGTCATGTTCCGGGGGAAAGTTTCTCTTGTTTTAAGCAGCAGTGCTGTATTTCAGTTCGGGAGCGCTCAGTGTCTGTCAGATACAGCAGGAGCTGGCTTCAGGGGGTTTTATTCAGAAAGTTACCCTGGGAGTTGAAATAAACTGTTTGTTCTAAGCGTGGCAATGAAGCAGGTAACAGCGTCGCCCATTCTTTAGTGATTTTTTTTTAATGCAGCGACTCCTGATTTTCCAGCTCGCTGCCCAGCATCTGTTTCCGACTGCGAGGTGTGTTATCAGCCCTGCTGGAGGCAGGTGACGCTCCTGCGCCTGGCCCCTGTTGTTGCCCCTCGTATCATGCCTTGTCCTATCGGGTACGAATGCCATCGCTGTTATTTTTAGCCAGGAAGGAGGGCGATGATGTTTGGAGGACGTTAAATCTGCTTAACTGCAGGCGAGTTGGAAACTGCTTTGGGGACGGTGTCAGCACCGGAGCATCCACCCCGAGCCGGTGCGTGGCGGGTCTGCGGTGTACAGGGATGTCAACAAGGGCCGCCGTGAGAAATCGGTGCTTTTTAATTGGGATGTTGTGGAAGGCTTGCGTGACCCTTGAGCAATTTGCACAGGTTCAATGTAGGTAATAAGGTCAGGCAGAATCGTGGTGTCTGTTTATTGTCTGCCTGCACAGACACACATATATGTGTGTACATGTATATGCTTATCATAACAGCTAGAGGTTGTAATGGTCAGAATCCCAAGATAAAAGAGTTTGATAAAAATCAGGGCTTTCTGATCAAATTATTGTACTCTGATATTAAATTCTGTTTCTCAGGAACCATTATTTTAAATCAATTCAGGATTGCGTGCTTATATTCCCCATTTGAGGATTCTGGAGTCTTTAGGTAGTTAGGTAAGTGGTACCAACTTTATTTTAGTGGATTGAAAACAGCTGTCATCTGAAGGTATTTAATTGGGAGATGCCTGTGTGCAGCTGCTGAGATAATTGTGGGCTCCGTTCTCTTTAGTGTTATGCTAATGCCATTAGATGACAAAACAGCTAATGGTCGTAATTATAAAGTATCTAATAATTGTGGCTGAACAACATAAAACACTTTCAGGAATAGGGGTTACTTTTTTTTTTCCCTCTAAAAAGGAGTTTTAGGCAGCCATTTTTAATTATTTTTGACCTCTTTCAGGTGTTTCAAATTATGTATAAAAGGGACAATAAATTGTGTTCAATATCTTAACTAATGTTTAAACCTTAATAGTGGGCCTAGGAAAATCCTGAAAAAAACCTGTTAGATCTCTTTATCTACTTAAGATTCTAGCCTGAATTTTAACTTTTTAAAGTATTAGTAGTGTGGATTAATCCTATCTGTGCAAGAATTAAGATTTTGTAATTCTGCTTTAGGAAAAAGATTGTAATATGTACAGGAAATCGTTGCCTGTCTCTCCCAAGACACACTTATCCATGGTGCAAGCATTAGCCCCAGCGATTCCTCTCTTTCCAGAAGAGCTCTGATGATGCAACAATGAATGACAGTGGCATTAATTATTCTCAAGCCTCTTAGCATTATGCAAGTTCCTTCTCTTAGGACACTGAAGAGACAGAAGAGGGTACTACCACCCTCGTTATGTTTCTTGCAAGGCAATCTGTAAGTACCACGTGTGTATTTTTAGGCAGCTTCACTCTGATTTCCACCAGCAGAGGGACTTGCCTGGACCGTCCTCAGACATCCCAACTTGTTTCTGTAGTAGATCAGCCTGTACTTTTGGTGCCTGTTAAATCATGATCTAGGTTGCTGATCTGTGCTCCATACCTCTCTAACTCTCTTGCTTTCGGAGCTCCCAAAGCAACTTCCTGGGCTGCTTGCTTTCTGCTGCTCCAAGGAGTGCTCTGTTTGGCCTCAGCACCTGGTTCTGCCCCTGCCAGCCAGGTGCTGAGCATTAGTAAATTAATTGTTGCTACAAAGCAGAAGTTTGTTACTAAAATCAACTGACAAGGCAGACAGTTTGATTCAGAGAAGCTGTTGTGTCTCAGTCTCTGCTCTGAAGGAGGCACGAGACCTCATTTTTGCTTGACAAGTTTTTGCAAGCACTTGTTTGCAAGTGATGAGCTGCAGAGCTAAAGAGGACTCAAAGACTCCCTCCCCCAGTTATCCCTGCACTTCTCTCCCAGTGGGGGAAGTAACTTGATTATTTTGTGAGCGTACAAACAGACGTTCATGGAGAGCTAAGCTGGGTCTTACATTGTGATGTGCAAGGACCCTGCTGGTTGCCTCTTGTGCCAAACTGCTGTTATTTGGCTGTTGCCTCTTTGTGACTCCCTCTGCTGGCTACCTCCTGCTTTATTCTGGGGGCTTTCAGCTGCCTGGGAGGTCTCGGGTGCTGTCTTAAAGGTTCAGAGGGGAAGGAAGAGGAACAGGAGTGGTGTTAAATCAGGGCACAAAGACCAAAGCAGAGTAGAGGGTCCTAGCCAAGATCTAGCTCAAAGATGGGAGCAGGAGCACCACAGGCTCCTTTATTTTCTGTCTCTTACACTGTTATACATTGTGCAGAGTGTGTGGTTGTGTTCTTGATTATATGCTGAAATGATTACGTTTAGAAGCAATTCCTAGAATAGTCAATGTGAAGTGTTCTGGACCTGTAGTTCTGGCTGGTTGTTGAAAGACTGTTTATGAAGTGATAAGAGCTGCATCTACTGATTGCCTGTCACACCCTTTTCCTGCTCAGGAATCTTGGTGAGCGGTTTCTAGAATACTAATAGCTAAGAACTGCTGCTACTCAGGTCTGCTTTTCCTCAGTTTTATAACATGTAGAAAAGGGAAGTGGAATGCCAAGCTTTAATCCCCAGGTTCTGTGTTGGTGTGTTTGTTTCACGTTGTTTAGATTGCTGTATGTTTGGTGTGCAGCAAAGCCCCTTGGGTACCCCTTGGTGTAAAGGATGGGATCGAGGTATCCTGTGCAGCAGTAAAGGGTTGCTGTGCTAGATCAGGCCAATGACCTGCTTACTTCTAAACTGATCTTTCAAAAGGCAGCTGAAATACCTGTTTTCCAAGATGCAAAATGTATACTCTTTCTTCCAGGAGAATTGGATATCACGGTTGCTGTTTAAATCAATTGAACTCTTCTGAGATTTGTCTTATTTGCTCAGACCAAAGAGCAGGAACATCTCAAGTGAGCAGAATGAGAAATGAATGATTATACCTCATTTACATTAGATTTTCATAGGATGTGGAAATAGTCCCTATAGGGAGAAGGAATGGGGAATTGGCTATTAATTTACCACTCAAAGGCTTAAAAATACTAGTGGAGATGGTAAAACTTTTATTTTAGCTACATAACTTGGTTTGATGTATTAAATTTAATTTAAATATATGAGGTATATAGTATACATACAAGTGCAAGTAAAACATGCTTGATAGCTGGAGATTTACATGCGTGGCTTTTGCAAACACAGCCAATGGTTGCTTGGAAACTTGAATTTTGCAAGAGCGAGCTTGCCCTCTGGTATGGCTGCATGTGTGGCAGTGTCCCCCCAGAGCCACCAAACCTCCCCTTGGCTGTCAGAGGTGAGGAAATGACTGAGTGCCGCTGTTCTCGATGACCTTCAGAGCTAGGGCATCTTATCACACTTATCCTAGTAGTGCACCTTGGGATAGTGGCTTTGAGAGGTGAAGTGTTCTGTGGCCTTAACGAATCAAGTTGTCAGGCTATGTGATGAGAGGTTGAACAACAAAAAAAGCTTAAATTCTGTCCTCATAGGGGCCTGCTGAATTCCTCTCTGTCCCAGTATTGGAAATGACTGGAAAGAATAAGTTAATTCTTAAGATATTTTAAAAAAATATTTAGATTTAAGTGCATGAGGGAAAATCTTCTCACCCTCTTTAAATAGTTTAAAATAAAACATCTTAAAATGTGTCTGAAGAAACTTAAGTTATGAGTTTTCTGATGACTTCTCTTGTTCTCAGCATGGCAAATAATAACTTCTGGCAACGCACACTGCATGTTGACTCCCTGTGTTCTTTGAAGTATGTGCCATTATCGGGGGAAAATTTGGAAACCCATGGACCATTGGTCTGTTCTGGTATGGCAGCTCTCCTTTGTTGCCATGCAAGATAATCGGCTTGTATCTTATCTTTGTATGCGTGTACGTGGTTCAATTTACTTTGCCTTTGTATACCTTTTGTTTAATCAGAAGTGATTGTCACTGGGTTTGTTCGAATCCCAAGATGTTTACATAAGCTTGGACTGGCTGGTGGTTGAGATTTGGGAGGCTGGTCTCTAGAAGCAGGCAAACTCTCAGAAGTGTGGCTGCATGTGTACGCACGCGAAGATAAGAAGCAAGGGTAGATAAAATATTCCAGCTGCATGTGTATCAGGACTTGCAGTAATCAATTATTAAAGGCGATGCAGTGTTTACGTAGCGCTGTTTACATACAATACTGTGAGGAAGAACTGTACATCCAACTTAAAATTTCATTTTTGTCATGTTTCCAAATGTACTGCAAACATACTTTCAAGCCTGTTGGTTCATACTTGGTGTATAAGCTGTTGAGGAGAGAAAAAGACCCTTAAAATAATTAGTGTGTGCATGTGCCCACATGTGACTGGAAGTTTTCCTTCAGACTGAGTAGATCGAGTGAAAAAGGGGCAAAACATACAAAGTTCTGTGTTTTGGATATGCACACTGTGATGTTTAAAGACTTTTGTGGTTTGGAGTCAGACTTTTTTTTTTTTTTTGTCTCGTCAAGACTGGAGTAGTTTAGTTGAGGTCAGATTAGCCCCCACATTTTGGCTTGATTGAGAGAGAGATTATGCTGCTTGTCATGCAGTGGCTGATGTGAACAAATGTTTGTTTTATTTCTGCATGACTTCTGCCTGTGAGCTCCTGTTGCTTCCAGCCAGCATTTAGCATTCATTTGTATTCCCAGAGCCTGACTACTCACATCCCTTAGTGCTAGATACAATTGTAGTAATAGGTTTCTGCCACTTTGTCACTTCATCTTTTCAAGAGCATGGTGTGTTACAGCTGTGCAGTGGCTTATATAGATCTTTGAGATCACACATGTGCTCAAAGACAACAACGGGGAAAAATGAAGTGGAAACAAGGTGATGTTTGTAGCTTTTTTTTTCTTTTTTTTTTTTTTTCCCCCCTCAGCCCTACTTCACACACTTCAGCATTTTGATTTGCAGCAGAGTAGACATCTTTGCAACCTAGCACTGTGTATCTGTTGATACGCCTGGTAACACTTTTATCTGAGACAAAAAGGGACTGGAAAGCCAACTTTCCCTATGTCCAGAGAGGAGGGAAGACCTCTTGTCTGTCACGTTATTGTAGCTGGCTGTACACGTAAGGCAGTGTGCTCATGTTGAGGAGCTGCTGTTGCAGGTTCAGCCCTGGTTGCTGATCAGCCAGATATTGAAGTTTTTAGTCTTGGCAGATTTTGGATACAGGTGAGGTGGAGAGTGACCTAAAGGTTTCGCTGCTCCCTCCTTCCCTGCTGCGTGCCACAGTGCAGCCCCTTAGCGAGGGTATGGCATGAAGATGCTGCTTTGGGACTCGTATGACTGAGACAGTATTTGGGTTGGTCAGTATACAGCTTTCCACTCTTGCCTGGTGCCATGTTTCCCAGTCTGTATCTTGACAGAAGTTTCAGTTTTGCTGAGGGTTGCCTGGCTGTCCTGTGGCTGATACCAATGCAAGTCTGCGCCAAGAAGACCTGAGGAGTGCCAGTGTGGTTACAGGTCAGGAGGGGTCCCCAGTTCTCTCTCCCAGTGGGACAGTAGAAGTTCTCTGGATCAGAAATTCAGATACTGCATAATTACTAAAAATGAAAAAAAATCCAAGTTTATTTAATAAGTGACTATCATCAGAAAGAAAAGCAGTATTGGAGACCAGATCCTCTCAATGTCAGCCACGAGTAGTTGGTGCCTGGAAGTCACTCTGACAAAACCACCATCTTTGCATAATTTGTCGCTTTAGATGATTGCTGCGTGAAAATGCTTCTGGAAACGTATTTTGTTGAAGGGGAAAGAAGGTGAAAAGCCAGATGTCTTCTAATTAAAATGCCTTTTGAAGGCACACAGTATCTCTTAGCAATAATTACAAAAATTCGGTTTCCGCTCTGAAATGCATGATGTGGTCGGCTACTTGAAAAAAAATAAAAATGGAAGCGTCCTCTTGACCTGTGGTCTGCAGGCTGACACAGAAGCTGTGTGAGGGGAGAGAGTTCTGTGGGGGCAAAGAAGACTTTGTAGGTGTACTGGTGCTTGGGTTTTTGAATAACTGATGGAAGCAGAAGGCTGTAAACTTCTGAGCACCGATGCTTAGTAGAGATGGGTTGTATGCAGTGGAGAAACAGCTCAGTGGAATGCACAGATAAAAGCTGTAATTGTATAAGATTGGGGGAGGCCTTCTCTCTTTCCCTAGCATCCTTCCAGTATAACATTTCAAGTCATTCTCTGGCATCTGCTTTCCTCCAGGAAAAGAATTATTCTACCTTTGAAAGTTGCACATGAATGATCTTCAGCAAACCAGCGAGCGCAGTGACTGTTCACATTCCTGCCTATCCGTCAAATGGTTGGTTGGGCAATTCTGGCACACTTCCTTGCCCTGGCTCTTCAAATGCCAGGGAAAAAAATGTGCAAGGCTGTGTAGAGAGGCCTCTTTCAAACCCTTGGTGCAGCTGAATCAAGGCTAGAGTTGAGATTCAATTGCAGTGAGCTAATTAGGCCGAGCTCCAAATGCCTGAGCACTGGATGTGTGACAAACAACGGTGCCAACGTGCGCTGGAGGGAACTGTGCGCAGGCACAGTGCTTCGCTGCCTTTAAACTTGGCAGTACCTCGTTAATTTTGTGTGTTAATAGATTGTTTAACGTGCATTAGTGGCTGAACACAAAAGCTGTGAACACTTGCTCATTGAGTTCCAGATGGAAAACAGGGTCTTGTTGGGGGCAAGGTGTTTGCAGCCTGGCTCCAAGAGCTCCAACACAAGCTTCAAATGCGTTGGAAAGGTGCCAGCTGCAATAAGCCTGACGGGTAGGCTGCGTTACAGAAGGATGTGTGGGTTAGTGAGGTTTTTTAGGTCAGGTACTGGCTCTCCTCATACAGTCATGCTTCATCTGGCATAATGGCCCGTGAGAACCATTATAATACCAGTGATGATAATGGGAGAGCGTGTGTATTTGCAAGCTTCTACTACAGTAGTAGCTACTGTATTTTACCTCCTACCAGAAATATATATATGTGTCTGTATCAATGCTTTCCTAATCAAACTTAATTTTACTGCGTGTTTTTAGACAGTGATTTTTTGTTTGTTTGTTTTAATAGGAAATTTTAAAGCTGCTCTAAATCAAGTAGTTTACTTTGGCCGCCAGCTTGTGCACACCTGGAGGAGTAGAGAGGTGCTTGGTGTGAGCTTCTCCCTTGTCTGGCATGATGCGTTTTTGAGGACACATGGATTTTCATCTTCCTCTTTTCCCCACTTCATGGTATAGAATAGTAAAGTAGCAGCTGGTTTTGATGTTCAAGGAGCCGTAAGAAATCGCACAGCGTGCAGGGCCCGGGTAAGTGTGTAGGTATAATACAAATACTTGTTCTTTTGGTTTTGTTTTTTAAAAAATAAAACCAAAACAATTGCAACAAACCTCCTCCCCAGCTAAACCCAAAAGTACTGTCCCATGTTTCCTAAATGGCAGTTTCTTCCCTTAATATTCACACTTTACAACAGAAAACTTAGAACCTGGGAAAATTACAATAAAAAAATGGCAGGCACGGGGGAAGCCAATGATTTCTTAAAGCTTAGGACAACCACTATGGCAAAAGCAAGTTTTCACTCTCGGCTGTGTTAGTGTCAGAACTGCCAGTGGTGTAAGTTAATGAACGTCCGTTCTCTCAAAACTGGCTGAATCCTTTCTGAGTTGAAGAAAAGAATGTGTCTGTGTGTGGGACTGTGTGCAAGGAATACACCAAGCACTAAAGCTGCAGCCTTGGAAGTTTCTTCTTTTGAAAGCTATCAACTTCTGAAAATTGGAAATTATGCTGCAAATGGTTAGATGGCCTTTAGGTATTCCTAGAAATATGCCTAGAGTAGATCTTCTTAGTTTTTGTCATGTGTTCTTCACAATCAATGTGATGTTTTAATATTTTATGAAAAAATCTTAAGCAAAGCTGAAATACACGTAGCGCAGGGTTTCTGCATCCTTTTCATTTTCTCCTGCTTCTGCAAGTACTGATCCTGATCTTTGAATTTCTTATTAAATTTTTCAATAGGAACATACATCTCGCACATTTTGCTATGCCAGTGGACTTACCATATGTCATTTGATTATCAATTTTGTCATATTTGCAATAGCAAACAGGTTTTACTGCTATCTATAAAATCCCTTTTCTTCTGCACGCATTTTTCTGCTGGAGTTATTTGAAAAGCAAATGCTCTGTTACACAACTCGACTAGCACTTACTTCAAATGAGAAGTATAACATTCTTATTGAACTAAGGTCTTGAAATAGTATAAAATCTTTGTTTATCCTAACAGATTGTGCTCTTGTTTATCATCTGTTAGCTTTACTCTGACACATCTTGAAAGAAACAGAATATATTTTCTTTTGCAATAACAGGAATGTGTACTACATTTGTTGAGCCTAAGACCTGTTTTGGTTCTGCAAGAAATAATAATGTGTTTAACTTCACTATGCAAATAGACATTTGCTTTCCAGTGGGAGCAACTAGTAAAGATAAGAAGTAAGGGCAGACTAATAAAGACAAAAACTTGGATACACTTCTCCAAAATTACACCGATTAAAATTACTTGTCAGACATCGTTCATGGGATGTGTAGAACTCAGTTAAATTATTTTATTTAAAATAAGTTTTTTTTAATGAAAAACTAAGCATATTACGGTGTTATTCTGTATGAACTTTGTACATACGGCTGTTGTCTCTTGCCTGTAGTGACTATGTTAAATTATGTAACTGATATACCCAGGGTTTTCATCGTCTCTCCAGTAGTTTTGTTGTAGATTTCTAAAAGTAAATGGTCCTCCCTCTGTCCTTCCCTACTTCCGTATGTTCTAGATGGGGCAAGAACACAGAGGGGTCCCCTCTGTTCATACCTGAAAGCGGTCATGCTTGCAATAAGCTCTTGCTGTCAGGCAGCAGCCTGGAACAGGCACAGGAAGGTTGCTCTGCCTTGGATATCTGTAACTCCGGTGCTCAGAAGTCGCTAGTCTCTGCAAATGTACTCCCTGAAGCCTTGGGGATGCATTTAACTTTTTTCAATTTTAACCATTTTTTTTTTAATTGCAGTATTAATACTACATAGTTTTATATGGGTTGCATAGGGGAGAAAATGGGGTCACAGTTTGAGAACAGCGTGTAAATCATCCATCAGGGTACTTATTCCTTCCAAAGACACTAGGTTCACTAGCAGAGGCATGGTACTGCTGGCAAAGATCACAGAGCCCCTGCTCGTCCCTAGTACAGCAAAGGCTGCCGTCTTTGTGGTGAAGTGTCTTCCTTCTCTGGAGTAAGGAATTGCCTTCAAAGGGTATTTTTGTCCCTGCAGCAGCTATCCCCTTTCCTGGGAAACTGTGCTGGCTGAAAATGGACTGGAATTGGTGAAACTCTTCTTTCTCACAATAACCCTTCAGGGCAGCGCAGTCCAACCAGGAGATGAATTAAAGGTGCTTCATCTCCTGTAAGGATGTTGTGGAGTAGAGCAAAGGAGAATGAATGCTGGAAATAGTTGCTGCTGCTAATCTCATTCTTCCACCCTTCCAATGCCTCTGCCCGATTTTCAATGCAGGGTAATGAAGGTAGGGGACAGAGACAAGAGGAAAGATCTTCCATCCTGTGCCTTCAAAAAAAGAGAACACCCTGTGCTGGTTGTGTTAAGAGTCAGTGGTGTTTGTATTCCATAGAGCAAAGGTTTATCTGTCCTTCACCATCTTTGGCAAATAGTTCTTGATTATTTTTTTCCTAATATTCTTCCTAAGTAGATCTGTTTGAGATTATTTGATTTGTTTGCTATTCACTCCTGTCTTAGAAGACACTGAAATGTGGTCAGACCTGACAATGAGTAAATAAATAGATGTGTATTGCTGTATCCCTAGCGTGAGTAAACTTCATGGGATTGTATGCTGTTATCTTATCTGTGACCCAGAAAGAATTGATACTGGTTTATCTCAGCACTTCACACAAAATAAACCTGCTCATTTGATGTTTTCTAAGTCAACAGGTCATCCTGCATCCTAGTGCTGAACAGCCCAAACTCCCTGTTTCAACAGCTTGTAAAGTATGACAGGCACAGACATCTAAGTTAGTCTTCCACGATCATATTAGTTGTATGCCTTCGTAGTTCCGTTCATTCAAGACAGCTCTTTGCAGCTTTTATTGCCGTTATGACTTGATTTTATTTGGACAGCTAGGTACTTGAACCATAAAAATGAGACACATGCTCCAATAATGCTGAGGGCGAAAGCAAGGCTTTCAGACTCGGTAGGTTTTGCAGTAACTGCAAGGCTGTAGTTGGGCTAGCCCTTCCTGGGCATGTGAATGGCTTGTTGCACTCTGGTTGTCAAACACTGAGGTTATCTCTTGACTTCTGGGGCAGGTTTTTTGTGTGTCTTTAATATAAAACACTATACATTCATGAAGTCTCCCTGTGAAGTGAGACTGAGCCATTGAGCAGAAATGTGATGTACTGTTGGAAGAGCATCATCCGTAGAAATTTTCAGTGGATAGTATCTATAAGAGTAAAGGGACACTAGCTTATATCTCTTATATAAGATAGTGTAGATAACATTCAAGCAGGTCTTGATACTAGCTGTTAGCCTCTGCTGAGGTGGTATCTTTTTTTCCAGCTCAGAGGTACCTATGTGGAGGAGTTGCTTTAGCCAGGTGCTGCCTGGTTGTCACAGGTGGTGGTGGCACGCACTTGTGTGATGCTCCATAGCAGATCAACTCCAGCCTTCTCAATAATCCTCAAGGCCATTTGTGTGAAGCTGAAAGAGATCAAAGAACATGGTAATCTCTCTGCAGGGTCTTGAGTTAATGCAGGATGTTAAGATCTTTCACAAGACTGCAGAAATGAAGCATCCTCCTGTAGTCAAAATCTTCACCAGACTTCAACATACCTAATGTCTCCTTTTTTGTGACTTGTCAAATGGTGACCTGAACCAGTGTCCTCTTCAACCTTTATCAAGTTCTGTGCTGTTGCACCGGTGTTTAGAGCTTGTGTGGTACTTCCCCGAGTGGTTCTGTGGTTATTGTTGGTCTGAAGGCTTATAGGAGTTTTGCCTGTGGGTAGGACTCGGTATTTGGAAGTGGCTAGTTGAAAGTGTTTATCAAGAACCATTTCTAACACTGGGTGATGATGTTACCTAGTGTCAGCTGAAGACTTCTGAGATGCTGAAATTCCACTGTGTCCACTCTCTTTCTCCCTTTCCCACAAGAATTTGTTTGTGTTGGATTCTGTATTTGTTAGGGAGTCAAAAGGAAAGATAAACCTTTCATCAGATGGACTTGTGTTCCGAGTAGGGGGAACACCACGTGGGCTCACTTGCCAAATATGACAAAGCTGCGGAGTTACTCAGCTTGTGGTGGGGTGCCTGTATAGCCACTCCATGAATTGTCCATGTAGTTTATGCATTTCTGAGAGCTCCAATTTCTGCTTAGTAACCTTTTTTCCTTTCTGTGTAAATTTTGGGGCAAAAAAAATCCACAAATGCATGCTCAAAGTATTTTAAAATAATTTTTTGTTCTTATTTAAAAAAATACAAGAAAAGTAAGACTATTAATGGAATTTTAACTTTGTAATTTCTCCTCCACACTTAAATGTTTTAGATGAGATTGCCTATGTTGAATTGATAATTTTATGAATGAAAACTTGGGAGGCAAAGGCAAAAATGTCATCCAGACATTTAAAAGAAAAAAGTCTGTTGCCACAGCACTTTGCCAAAAATCATTATGATGTAGATTGAGGCCATCACTCTCTCTTTTTCTACAAATGGGAACTCAAGACATTAAACTCAAGTTTTACCCTTCTTGGTGGTAGTTCAGCTGATCCTAAATGTTTAGTTATTTAGTAATGTCTTTTGTTTTTATCAATTGTATCTCCTCTGTTAAAAGGGGTATTTTTATGAGCTCCTCATGTTTCAATTGTGACTTGTTTACAGGAAAAAAAGAATCAACACAGCCTTTTAAAAAATTCTTTATTTAATGATCCAGAAACCCAGTAATAGGGAGCTTGATACCATCCATCAGCTGCTGTTCGCTGCGAGGTGTACTGCTTGCACCTGGCTTCAGGAGAAATGCAGCTTCAGAAGGAAGGAAGAAAGAAAAGGAGTTTTGTGATGTTAGGAAAATAACAGCTGTGTGTAATATCTTTGGTTTCCTCCACCCCCCATAAAAAATGCAACCTGAGGATGCTTCTGTCTGGTGGTGAAAATGAAAGTGCTCTGTGTGTTCATTGGAACCTGACAAACATGATGTTTGTATTCTGCTAAATTGTCGCCACCAGTGGCCGTGGAATACCACAGCCATGGGAAAATTGTGTGCAGTTGAGACAGGAGCTGAAGGCAGAAATTAAATCCCATCAGAGTGAAGTGCCCAACAGGCAGCAAATGGTTAACCAGAATAAAATTTGGCTGCACTGCTGAGATTAGCACCTACCTTGTAAAATAACGCTAGCATTAGAGAGCATGTCTTCTAAAAGGTATTTAGTCTTTGAGCTCTGCTTTGAGTAAGTGGTTTTCTTGTGTAGTTAGGAGAAGCCATGGTGGTGAAAGTAGTTTCTTCACTTTAGCGTGTTACTTCATTTATCTTGTGATAAATGTAGGGAAGAACGAAGTGTTCTTTTATAGGATACTTGCAGGGAAAGTGTTGCTGTTGCAATGCAAGGAAGATAAACAGCCATGGGAAAGCCAGATGATGTATGCTTTCATGCCCAAAGTGTCAATGTGACTTCTTTAAATTAATGAGCTGATATAAGTTTGAAGACATGGAATGAAACGGAGAGAAACAGCCTAGGCACTAAGGAAGAAGGCATGCCTGTAAATTTGCTTCTTCCTTGCAACTCCTCTGAGTCAGCTTTACTGGCTGCTTTGTATCACACTGTTTACAGAGGAGAAGAGGAAGAGACCAGCTCTGTCAACACCCCATGGACCTGAACGAAACAACGGGATTTACTGCCTGTAGCTTTCTCTCCGCTTTATATCTCTAAGAAGTTTGATACAATCCAGGTGCTTTTAAAATGTGTCTCTGCTGCTCTCCTAGACCTGACTGTGGGTTGTAATTGAGCTGTGAGTGCTAGATCAGGCTGGATAAAGCTGTGTTAAGCATGAAGGTAGATGGAACATAACATGCAAGCCCTGCACTGGTGCCAGCTGGCAGGATGTGAGTTGGTTCTGGCCCAAAAGCTAGGTAGCTGCAGCGGTTTGGGTTGTGCCTGTGCTAGCAGAGCCTCTGAGAGGCAAGGCTTATTGGCATAGGTAGGCACCAACAATTTCAGCTCGTGGAGGGACCACAGCTGACCCCGAGCCTGACAGAGGTAGTGACTACACCTCACGGGGCAGACATTGCTGCTATGCACTGTAGCATAGCCCTCTAGGGCAGGGATCTTCACGCCTTGTATGTCTTTACAGCATCTAATGCTGTGGGAATATTCGTGGCTCTAAGGTGAAGTGACCATACAAACAGACAGCCAGCTCGTACTTCTGAGCTTGCCCTGCCCTGATGTTGCACTGGTACCTTCCAGCTCTTTGCTTTAGGTACTCCAGGATGTGTGTTAATGCAGTGGCATCAGGGAGTGACTGACTGACAGCTGTATCATAGGTAAGGTTTGATCCTTCTTCCTCCTTGCCCCGCAAGTTGAAGTTCAGGCTGTTTGTTCTAGCTGTGGCAAAGAACACCATCTGACTGCTCTCCCCCCGGCATCTGAGTCTAAAGCTGTTATCAGCACTGCTGTGGCTCTGTGAAATCCCAGCGGTGTTTGATTTAGGAGGAAGCTGGCACCTCTCTGACAAGCGCTGGAATGTCCCAGTCTGTCCTTGGGGTGCTGTTGGCATCTTTCACAGCAGTAAACCCCCAGTCAACAGGCTTGATCATGGGCAAACACCAGTCAAGTGCACAAAAGCACTTATCTCCTGTTAGGCCATGCATTCATAAAAAGCAAAGTCATAAAAACCTTCAGCGGCTGGCAATTCCAGAGCTTACTGTTAGACTTGAAAAGAAGTCCCGAAGAACACAGGCTTCTTATCGATTTTAATGCTGGGCAGTGGAGAGCTGCCATTTGTTTAACGTCATCGGGTGTTAGCAGCTGTGTTACACTGGGTGTTAGAGAGCTGTTTCTGGCAAGCACTATGCCGCTGAATGTAAAATTAAATTCAGTGGAAATACTTTGTTTTCAGGAAGGACTCAGGTTGAACAATTGAATTCAACAGTTAAAGAAATGCAAAATGGAGTCATAAGAAAAGATTCACTGGAGGTGCATAGTGCAACGTTAAGATGGTGAATTTTAGACGGTTGTTTGAACTTCTTTCATAGCTAAATATATTTAGCTAAGAAAAAAACCCCAGATGCTGCTATATTGTAATTACTTTGCATTGCTGCTGAAACTAAATTCTTTATTACCTAATCTTTTTAGATTGTATTTTTAAATATTGCATTAGTGTTTATGCATTTATGTAAAAATAGAAACGTCAACGTTAATGTTCACTGAGTGACCCGCTATTCATGCCACCCTCTTAAAACCAAAATTCATGCCACCTTTAGGGAACCGGGCCAGAGAGAGAGTCACTTTGAACAGTTGCATGGGTGGTGCGAGAGTTTTTATTTATTTATTTTTGAAGCCTGCTCAAATCCAGCAAGCTGACATCAAATTCCACATGAGTCTACACCGGATTGTAGAAACTGGTAGATGAGCTAGTTTTTGAAATGCAAAGCAAGCACTTTAAATGCAATTAAAAGTGCATCTGGGCAATTTAAAACAAACTAGTAAGAAGAAAACCCCTTGGATTTTAGTTTGAAAATGACTCTGGAACTGCAACTTTCAAACAAGAAGCTGATAGGGAAGAAATGTGCACTGTGTGCAGCTGCCAGGGAGCAGATTGGCAGCAGTTATCGGGAGTAGCTGCAGTGGCAACCGCTTCTCTGCTGTGTCCCCGAGCAATCGCTGCGGCGCGGAGGTGGGGTTTGCACACATGGCTCGGGAAGATCTGTTGGAACATCCCTCGCTGACTTGAAACGAGAGCTGCGTTCACTCGCTCTGTGGCAGCTTTGGAAATCTTTAAAGGAGACTTGAGCAGAAATAACCAATTCTAGGACCAGAAATAACCAATTCTAGGACTGTGAGAGTGACTGTTCGCATTTAATGCTTCGTCCTTTTTATTGAGATGGTCAAGGAAGCTGGTTGTTTTGATGGGCAATTTTTTGCAACTGTCTGTTGCTAAAATAGACATAGACAAATTGGGAAGGGGAAGAAAATAATGTGTAGAACAGTCCTGTCGGCACCTAAAAGAGGTAACGACAAGGACATCTTTATTTTGGTGCCACACATGTACACGTAGAGAGTAGCTGCTGTTACCTCCCCTGGTAAATGTCTGGCATTTGAAGCAGCACACAAACATCATTTCTCTATTTCCTTTCCTTGTATGTATATGCATCTTCATTTGAAATGCTGCTTTTTCCTTCAGCATTTGTGCTTCTCCTTTTTTTGTGTGTATATGTGTCTCACCTTCTTTGGACTCTTGCGAGAGCAGTTGTGTATTGGATCAGAAAAAGCAGCACTGAGAAGCTAGAGCAGTTGTTTACTTACTCTGTTAAACTCTGTCCACACTTAAAGTGGAAGGAAACTGCTTTTCCTTGTGACTGCAAGTTGCCAGGATTTTAGTGTTGGGGGTTTTGTTTTTTGTTTTTTTTTTTCCTCTCCTCCGGCATGAGGAGTTTCATAGTTGAAGCTGCCTTATGAGATGCTGAACTATGGGTGTCTCTTCAGTTATCTTATGGAGAGGAGCACTCCTGCTGGGGTAATCCATAGCTGAGCTGTTGCTGGCTGGCTACCCGGGTGCAGGAGGTGGAATCAACTCTGTTTTCAGGTAGCCACCAGTTCAAGTCTGTTAGCTCAGAGCACCCTGGCAGCCTGGCTGCCTTTGCGTGAATGGGTAAGAAGTGTGTCTTTTTTAATTTCTCATCTTGATTTTTCTTTTACAGTTTCCTTGTATTTGTTTGCTATTTCATGTCAGAAAAAGAAAAGCTAATGTTTACCTTTCGAGCAAAATCTTTTGAAGCATTCACAATTCTAGCCAGGGAATGGGTTTGCATTTTTGTTCGGAGCAAGCAGTTCCTGTTACTCACGAAACAGGAGTGGCTTTTTAATAAAGACGCCGGATCTCTGCTATGTAATTACCATAAAATAACCTGTACAGCAATTCTGCAGTGTCAACAGCTCCACAACCAAATACTTTCTGAACCGCTTGTAAGCGCTGGTGTTGAAATAAACTCTGAAGAGCAAACTTTAATGCTTAATACCTGCACTGTTTCTGGACTAGAAAATCTCTCCCTAGCCCAATATGTAACACAAATGCACCTACATACCCAATGCTGTGTTAGCCAGGAGACTTGCTGGGGATTGAGGGAATATGCTGAAGGTATGGTACACATGCCTATTAATATCTGAGTGGATATTCTGATGATTAATTGGCTGAATTGGCACCTTTTGAAAAGCACCAGGTCCTTACCTTCTCAGGCCTGTGCCGATGTTAGATGTTCTGTAGTGTA
>WKFP01013986.1:1091273-1106650 GCA_011057875.1 Pterocles orientalis | reverse complement strand
CTTCACGGTAGGGGTTGCTAGGTGCTAGGGCAATGCAAACAATAATTAATAGGGATCATGCTGGAGTCTTCTGATGAAGTGTGGCCTGGGACAGTCTCCATAGTAATTGCTCCTTTTTTGCTAGCCTGGAGCACAGCTATCTTCTCTAAGGCTGGGACACATCCTGTTCAGAGTGCGGTGCATGGAATGAAAGGTGCAGTAAGCAACCAGAAGGCGTTAGTGGCAGGTGATTATGAAAGGGACCTTGCCTGGAGCCAGCCCAGGGAGCTGTAGCCTGCACCCTGGGGAATGTGGAGCCCTGCAGCCCAGCCAGTGGGATGGGGGTTCCTAAATCAGTTTCTGAGTTCTGCCACAGAGTTATGCATGCTGGTCTGGTTTGCTTTCAGTGATTTTTTTTTTTATAATTTTTTTTTCCCTTGTGTGGTACCTTATATTTCAGTTTTAGTTCTCCCCTATAGGTGGGAATCTTGCTAATTTCAGTGTGATACAATATTTGAAATGTTGAATATTAAAAAAAAATGTAATTAAAAGCCACTGCATAGCTGTCCTTTTAGAGGGCATTATAAAATGTACTTTATCCTTTGAGATGCACTCGTGTTTATTTTCTGTTTTCTTGAACTGTGGGTCTTCCATGTGGGCCTGCCAAAGGCGTGTTTGCTCTATGATTGTGTGGGATGTCTCTTAGGAAAAACAAGAGGAGATAGAAAACCGAGGAGAAGCGCAGAGTGAAGAAGGGGCAGAGATTTGTGTAATACCAGCTACAGCAGTGAAGTTAAACAGATAACTTTTCCTTGTGGTGGCAAAGTTAATCTACCAGGAAGGTTACTAAGTCTAGATATCCTTATTTCAAAAGCACTTCAAGCTCTCCCAAACATTGTTGGCCAGACAACTGCAGTAGCACACTGGGGGGTACTTATTTATCCCCGTTCCTTTACCATCTAGATGTGTGTTTCCGCAGCATAGAAAGCTTGTTCCAGTGCATGGCTAGAAGCTGAGGCAGGGGTGTAAGAGCTTGGAAAGCCTCCCTGGTGTTTGCTGAATGGAGCTACCACACCTGAAGACTGCTGTCTGCATTCTTTTGTAATCCTCTAGCTCTCGAGCCATTTAAAAGCTGTGATTTCAGGTGTGTGATGAAGGCTTCTATGAATCCACTGTTACTGTGTGGTTTCAGGCAGCTGGCAGGAGCCATCTCTCTTGTAAGTCTAAAATTTCAGTAAATAGGAGACCTCAAAAAATCAAACTAACCCCTCCTCTGAGTAAAATATTCTGTCAAGGTTAAACTTAAGCCCAGGTCTCTTAATTTTTGTCTATACGTTCTCTCACGTTTGTGTCCCTATAGCACAGAGACTATTTACTTGGTGGTGAGTGGGTACTGTGTGCGTAATGCTGTTGGGTATCTGTACTGTGCACTTGGAAGCCAGCATGGGTAGGCATATGGGTAACTTCTTTCTGGCTGGCACAGAGTTTCCTTGACTCAGCCTGAATTTAGTGCTGTAAATTTCTGTGTACCTGGCAAATAGATATACATATGCGTGCTGCTTTCAACTAACTGCAGTGAAACTCTTAAGGTTGATGACCATCTCCCCTTCTCTCTCGTTACACACGTTTGAAAGCATCCTAAGCTAAAATATACTTTGCTGTCTGTATCAATGCACTTTAAAATTCCAGAAGCATCTTTGTTCCCTATTATTTGAATGAGAACTGTAATTCTCACTCGTGGATTATTGCAGGGCTCTACTGCAGTTGCCCAAGTCACCTGTCGGTATATGAACCTCTTAATCACTGGGAATACCATCATCAGTTCCTCCTGTGTGTGAACAGCGCTCCGGTCCCTGTGTGAACCATCCCTTTGCTTCGAAAGAAAGTGCCCAGAGGCAGAAGAAAAATCGTGTGCTTCCTTTTGGGTCAAACTAAAAATGGTTTTGGAACTCAATATGATATTTTCCAAATATTTTACTTGAGAATGTGTCAACAGAGGCAAAGATGTGATCCAGAAATGTGTCACTCTCCAGGCTGTGTCCTTTGTGGTACCTGATGCAAGCAGGGACCAGGGAGCCAGGCTGGCCGGCGGGTCAGTTTCTGGGATGTTTTTGGATCAGCAAAGCTTCAGGCGTTGATAACAAATGAACTTTTAAGTAATTTCATTTGCTACAGGAAGCTGTACTTTTGTATTTAGAGCATAAATAATACACTGTGTGTAATGGACAGATTTTTAATTGATTTTTATGAACTGTGGGTGCTATTTTCATTGCAGCTTAGACAACACAGTTCTGCTGGAAATTAAAGGGTTTGTGCACTTAGAAGTTTGGAAAAAACCCATCCTGAATAACTTACAAACAAACCCAAAATACTGAAGAAAAAACCCCAAAAAACCAACAAGCCAAACCCCTAAAAATCTCACCTTCGTACTCACGGCTCAGTGTTACAGCTGATCCAAGAGTGACTTCTCTAGTGTATATACGAAATATTCAGAATGTTCTGATATTGCCACATACTGATTTTTCTTGCCAGGCTGCACTGGGAATCAAATAATTAATGTTGATTTAAATCTTTTCAGTTAAGATGTTGAAAGTTAACTGTCATTGCTTAATTTTCAGGGTTAATTCACTTTTCCTGTTTGTTTGGGGTGATGGGAAATAGTTGTGTTTAAATCTAGTTTCAGGGTCTACAATAGCTGAGATGACAAAGTTGGAGGGAGGAAGAAGACTTCTATTGAAATATTCTAGGCTGAGTAGCTACGGTTATGTATCCTTCAGGTACTTAGAACACCCTGTTGAGTCTCTTGTAAAGGCAACCTTGCTGATGGTGAAAACTGACTCAAAATGATGGAAAGTGTTTCTGGTTTTATTCCTCTAAAGTAACATAAAACCAGGGCCAGTGAAACTAAATTATGTTTGGCCTACATTTTTTTCTCTGTTTTCCTTTTGAGGAAGGCTACTTTGGAAGAGAAAAGGGAAAGCAAGGAGAAATGATAGCAGCCTGTGTCTTGTGATCAGACCTCCAAGAACGATGTGGTCAGTTCAAGCAATTGTGAACTTTTCCCTCTTATTAATGAAACCAGTGATGCTTATAAAGGAGGACTGGGGGGAAACAAAAACCCCACAACAAAACACCAAAACACCTCAAAAATTCCCATGCTGTTTCATTAGATGACTGAAATTATAATAGAAGTATGTCTTAAGACTCCTCAAACCAGGCAAATGAGAAACTAATTAGTACTTAATGATTAATTAAAGCCTTAATTTGGAATGAGAAACCTTTTTCTTCAGCACTGTCAATTTAACCTCAAAATAAATGTGTGCTAATGATCGAAAATGCAAAGGAAAATTGTTCAACAGCATGAATAAAGTGAAAATCATCCTTGGGCAAGTTGTACACAGTTGTGTTCCTCTCTTTGAAGAACTTTGAGCATGCCTTCAATTTAAACTCGTCTCTTCCAGCTGATCAACAACAACAACAAAAATCCTCAAAAAAGACTAAAAACTATACAAAGAATTTAAAAAGTTTTTTTTTAAAATATATTTGTAACATTTTTGAGGGGAGATCACAGATAATCAATTCCTCACAGCTTCTTGAGAGAAGCAGGATATTAAAAGTACTCTTCCCAAGGCTACCTTGTTGTTCAAGTCCCTTGTTATGCCTTTCCTTCTGTGATGCCTACAAAATGACTTGATGACACATAGAAATCCCACCAGTCCCTAGCAAACAGTGTGGTGGTGCTTTTCAGTCCCCTACCTGCCTCTTTCTGGCAGTTTTGGTTTTTTTCTTAGACTCATGAGTTCCTTACGAGGAGACAGTACCTTTCTGTTCTGAGTGTGCTTGTAGGCTCTCTGGTTCAGTGGAGTCCCTGTGCTTCCTCGTTGTCCTCTCTGGCTGCAAATAATTTATCTTGGTTTAGAAGTGTTTTTTTCAAGTGAAAGCAACCAAGAGATGGTGTGTTGGAAAAGCAGCTCCAAGAGAAATCGATAAACTCTCCTTCAAAAAGTTTCCACTTTCTTCTGCTTGGTTTGGCATATCTGTTGTTCAGGATAACCTGTTCATAACACTTGCTGTTAAACAAGTCCTGTGCAGAAACAATGAAGAGTAGCCTTCATTATCCATCTTGCGTTGTGTTAATCACAGTATTCCAGGAATGAGGAAAAGATGCAGTGCATGCAGATATCTGAAAATTTCAATGTGTGACTGTTATCCTTCTGCTTTTCGCTGTGGTGGCTTCTAGGCGCATTGATTATTTGCCCCTCTGTAGTACTTAGAAAAAAAAAATCAGGCAAAAGGTGTCTTAAGAACACTTAGAGCTAGCTGCCCTTTCTGGCAAAGCAGACTGTATTAATAAGCTTGGCACTCATCTTTTTATGGGTGTATTTTATTGTTTCTACATGTGCATTTGATTACCCAGAAGACATTTAGTTTCCTGCCCTCTCAAGGTGGAAAACCGCAACAGTTATAACCATCAGTGCAATCTGACGTGCAAACAGTGACCTTGAACGTGTTGGACTTGCTTCCTTGCCTTATTTGGGAACTGCTGGTAAAAAGCCATTGAGATAAAACACAAGTTTGAAAGCAGCACCTTAATAACAGCAGCGGAGTGGTCCAGGGGAAACAGTGTTATGAGCTGCACTTTAAATATTATGGTTAATGAGTTAATGTTACAAATCTTTCGCAGAAGAAACAAAGGCCGTTTGCGTCAAGGGTTTCCACACTGTGTATTTAATGGCGTTAGGAAGAACTCGTGAGTGTGAACAATAGCACATGATGATAGGAGGAGATGGGTTGCTCATCTGGTGAGTGTCCATCTAAACCGGATTGAGTGCCGTCAGTGTACCGGGGAGGAATAAATATGTGTGGCGTTCTACAGATGGATGTGCTCTTGCATTAACTGCTCTGTGGGCTTGGAGGGGTTTTTTCCCTTTGTCCCCTATAGGTATGGTGTGCCTTAGCTATTTGCCATTTGCACCTGCAAACCTAAGAGCCTACTACAGCTGCCGGTATTCGGTGGAGCGGTCCATGGTTGCTGTCTCTTTCGGTTTGTGACTATGGTGTATCTGTGTACCTGACCCTGTGCTTCTCTGAGCCCCTGCCTGTGCAGCGTCTGTGCAGCTGATTCACTGTGTAAAAGAGGAACTCGCTCCAAACTGATGGATTTGGTTGAGCATTTGGTTATCTGTTTTGCCTAGAATCAACAGTGTAGTGAAGTTAGTTTACTTTGAGAGACTGAATCAACAGCATGTGAAAGAACCAAAACTAAATTATTTTTGATTGCCCAAAAGTTCCATTAATTCCCCAGATACACTGGATATTGTTTCCAGAGATATCAAAAAATGAACATTTGAGGGCATCCCCTTGGACTTTGTGTGCATTTCTTAACCTGGCTCGATGACTTCCTAACTCTAAAAAACGCTGCTAGAGATCTAAACAAAATCCAAAACACACTGCAAACCTCCAGACATCCCCGTGTTGAACATTCCCTTTCTGCAATTTTCTCTTTATTTTTAAAATTATTGAAAGTGGGCCATGAGAAGTATTTTCAATTGGTCACTTTTCCATGCTTGCTTTTGTTTCTTTTGCAGCAGTGACAGATCAGGAGAAAGAGAGGAAAAAAGTGAGTTTAGAAGACTAGAAAATGGGGAAGGAGAAAAGAAAATTATCACCGTTTCCCCCTGAAGTCATGGCAGAGGCAGGATTTATATCCTACAGCCTTTTGGAAAATACCCTGGATTTCTTGGGTAGAATTTGGTCACAGTGTATGATGGGCCACCTCAAAACATGACAGAGGCAGTCTCTGGGAGCCTACCATTGAAGACCTTTTGGAAGCTTCTGCTGCTGAAGGAGTGCGTGTTTGAACGTTGGTGGCCTGACAGTATACCAGGCTGATCTTCTCTGGAAGAATAACTGGTAGTTAGGAAATTCTTGGTGCTATTTTTTTAACCTCTGCACACTACCTGACAAGTCTGTCCTGTTTACCCTCAGGGTGCTTTTCTAGGCTTGCTTGTTAAAGCTCATTATGTTGGTCTGAAGTGATGTTTAATTTTTAAGCATACTTTTTTTTCCTTTTTTTTTTTCCCCCCTCTTTAACTTCAGTGTAGCAGCTATTGTGGTGGGTTGCCGTCAACAAATTATGCATTTCTTAAGAAAAATATAAAGCCATTTCTGGCAAAATTAATGTATATTTTTTCTTTTCTGGTCCCTCTGAGGACTGACGTACTGTTTCACATAGGAGGAACAGGGGACTGACAATTATCACTTCCTGCAATATTTGTGTCGGGCTTGTGGACAAAGATAAAAGCACTGATGGCTTTGTTCTTATCTGATGGACTCATTCATTCAAGGATTTATTTTCTGGTGGAAGCAAAAGTCACTTTTTCAGCTCCCAAAACTTCTGGGAAAAGATTGTTGGGATGTTGTGAGACTCTACAAGCATCATCACTATCACACCATGAATCCTCTGGGTCTTTTATGTTAAAAAACATTAGAAGCTTCAAAATGAAAGCAGACTGACTCCAGGCAGACAGTCTTCCTGATTGCTTGCTGTCTGATAAGTTACTCATAGTGTTCCTCCAAACCTCTGATTTGAAGGGAGTAGCTGTTGTATCTTTCTCCCTGATTTTTGGGTTCATGGAGTTCTGTTGTGCACCATGTTGTCCCAGAGATATGAAACAAGAGGATTTCATCCTTTTGGAAATAAATATATTTAAGTGGGACTGGTTGGAGAAAGACGAGAAAGGGGCTGTCTGTCTTCATGTGGAAAATTTTTACCTCTCACTTAAATCTTCCTCTGAACTATATCAAACCAGAGAAGGATGTTCGAGCCTATTCTGGGTCAAAGCCCAGGAAACTTGTGAATCTTTTTTGCTTGGATTTCTTTAGAAAGTATGCTGTGAACTTTATATCCTGAAGAGTCAGTTTCCAGATGGTTTCGGGCAGATGAATCTTGTGATGCAAGGGATTTCCTTTTTCCGGATTGCTCCGTTGTTGGCTCCTTGCCCTTGTGTCTGTGGCTTGGTGTATATCGCTTTTGAGGGTGAACTTCCAGTGGGGTTGAATGGGGGTGCTTACAGTTTGGGGCAGGCTCATCTACAGCAGGACACTGAGAACAGTGGTGCAGGCTGTGACTTTTTCAGCTTTAACTGTTGCATAGAGAAGAAGTCTCTGCTGTATTCTTTTTTGGCTGTTTTGAAGATGGGTGCCTTTCTCTGTTTCTCAGGGGACTCTTTCCACCACCTCTGTTACCCTCAGAGTGACAGAGCAGTGACACAGTCCATCTCTGCGCCCTCGGACACAACCCCTCTGGTCCCATGGTCTTGTGTGGGATAGGTTCTCTCAAGTCATCCCTAACTTGATCCTGATTCCTTCCTGGTAGTTTATCTCCTCCTTGAACCTTGCATCTAAGCAGAGAGATCAGGGATGCCTTGCTGGTGGAGACTGAGGCAGAGAGGGCATGGAGTGCCCTGGCCTTTTTGTCTCTGCTGCCATTAAATCACCCGCTCCATTCAGCAGTAAGCCTGTATTTCCTTTGTTTAGTCTTCTACTACTAATGTAGCAGTAGAAGCTCTTCTGGCTGCCCTTGACGTCGCATCCAAGTGTCCACTCCAGCCAAGCTTTGGGGGAGCCTGTGGCACCAAGAGTTCAACGGCTGTCTCCTGTCCCAGCAGTAACTGGGCCAGACTGGGATAGGGGGTATCAAGTGTGTTCAAGGTCGTGTGTTGATAGACCACAAGAGAGAAAGCTTTAAGAACATTCTGCATTTTCAGAGAGTGAGATAATCCCTCAGCTTCTAAAGGAAATGCGATATAAAATATAAGGGTGTGTTGTGGTTTCCCTTTCGGGCTCCGTGCAGTTCTAGCCACTGGCTGTCTTTCACTTCTGAGACTGGAGGTGTGTAGCTGAGGAAAGACAAATTCTGACTTGGGACACTGATCCGTAAACACTGGTTCGTGGAACTGACATAGTTCAAATTATGTTAAAGTCAATCTATGATTTTAGAGGTATACAGTAATTTCCTGTAAAGCTTAACCTTTGATGGAGCAAATAGTATGGCTGAAGTCTTTAGTCCTGCTTTCCTTCGATCCTTTAACACACAATGAATATGAGCTTTAAACTTCATTCTGAATGAAGACAAGACAGTGGCTAATTGTTCCCTGTTGGTACTTTGTGACATGGTGACTTAGAATGCATTGCAAGGCAGCCCCTTTCTCTTCCTCTGTGTGATGTGCACCAGTACAGGTAAATCCCTACCTGTGTTGCTTTGGATTAGAGATGGCTTTAGTGCTGGCTCAGGTGAAAATACCTGAAGTCACTGCTTTAGCTTCTCTCCTTCTTTGTTCCTCTTCTCCCCAAATACAATCTGAAAACCTGAATCTTTCTGTCACTTGGGTGGAGTAAAGCACCTTTCATATTTCACACCCGCCCTTTCTCATGTACCTGATACAGCTTTGAAGCTCTTGGCATCCCGGATCTTTTTGATGGGCTCACATGCCCATACATGATGCTACTATAAAGCACTTTTTCTCCTATTTTTTTTTAATCAGATGATTTTGTCCTTTCACTGTTCTGGTAGCAGTATCAGTGGTCTCTCCCTTTCAGTTTGTCTCAGATATAAGCTGCATGACTTTGTTTTCTGAGGCCTTCAGTTTATCCACTCTGTATCGTTTTCTCAATGTCATAGGGCCAGCTTAGAGAGTCTTATCAGCTTTTGCTTTCTGCTTTCGTTCCTTTGAATGAAATCACCAAGCAAGTAATTTCTCCCCATGATAAAGAGCGACTCCATGTAAGCCTCTTCCAAAAGATGCAAATTCCTCACTGCTTTAACACCTGTGTATCTTGGCAAGCTTCTACCTAGCTGTCATGACAAAGTATTTAAGCAGTTTCTGATGGGAAACCACAGCCTATAATCAGTGTTCCATTGTGGGGAGTGTCAGTGGTGTTTATTGTAGGAAAGGAAAATACAGAGCTGGATGTTACAAATGATGGTGGGAAGCTTTGGTGTGGCCAAAGCAGTTTCAGTCGTTATGCCCCTCATCTCCCAGGCAGGATGTCTCCCCATTGCTACAGGGGAATGCAGGGGTTGCCCTCCCTGGGTGGAGCCCTTCCCTAGAAGACAAGGAGGAGAGGGTACCAGGGGTGCGTAAGAACTGGATCAGGGTCTTTCTCAAGGGTGGTCCCAGTTTTTCAGGCTTCCCCCCTAGACATTGCTGCCCAGCAGGGTGCACAGCCTCGGGCACCAGGCTAGGTGGCCAGCAAGCTGGTGGGTGTGCTGGACTGGCTGGGATGCAGCCACCTTTGTCCCTGCTGAGCTGGCAAGAAACGTCTCCTGCAGTGTCTGTGCCCAGGCTTGGTGATGCCTGTGCTGGAATTGGTGAGTGGCTGGAGGATGCTGTCTTCAGTGTAAGCCACGCCGGGCAAAGACAGGAGGCTGCTCTGCCCCTGCCTGGTGGTTTCTTTGGTGTGAAGAGCTGGCCCAGCCAGCATGTGGAAATCTAACCGTGAAGCTCACTGTTAGAAGCCAGGTTCTTGGGGATCTATCTTCAGCTCTGCATTAGCCTTCCCATATGACCTTGGACGAGTCGCTTAATCTCTCTTCTGTTCATTTTCCTTTGCTAGCAAATGAAGACACTAATTGCTATATTCCACTGCAGTGGAAGTTTGCACTCACTTAGGAAGTAGCTAGTTTTTTGGTTTTTTTTTATGCTAACCTTACCAAAGAATGTGCTCTGTGCCTGCAAACTTGCAATGTATAGTATGCAGCATGCTTTCAGTGAAGGTCAATCTGTCAGAGCGAGGGAACACCAGGAAGTATATTGGGGGGGAGAGGTGGACCCGTGTGAACCTCATGAAGTTTAACAAGTCCAAGTGCAAGGTCCTGCCCCTGGGTCAGGGCAGCCCCGAACACAAATACAGGCTGGGTGATGAGTGGATTGAGAGCAGCCCTGAGGAGAAGGATTTGGGGGTGATGGTTGATGAGAAGCTGGACGTGACCCGTGAGCCATGTGGACATGAGCCAGCAGTGTGCGCTTGCAGCCCAGAAAACCAGCCGTGTCCTGGGCTGCATCAAAAGCAGTGTGGCCAGCAGGCTGAAGGAGGTGATTATCCCCCTCTGCTCTGTTCTTACGAGAACCCCCCCAGTGCTGCATCCAGATCTGGGGTCCCCAGCACAGGACAGACACGGAGCTGGTGGAGTGGGGCCAGAGGAGGCCACGGAGATGGTCAGAAGCTGGAGCAGCTCCCGTACAAGGACAGGCTGAGAGAGTTGGGGGTGTTCAGCCTGGAGAAGAGAAGGCTCCGGGGAGACCTTAGAGCAGCTTCCAGTGCTGAAAGGGGGCTACAGGAGAGTGGGGGGGCTCTGGATCAGGGGGTGTGGTGATAAGACAAGGGGTAATGGTTTTAAGCTGAAAAAGGGCAGATTTAGATGAGATATTAGGAAGAAATGTTTTCCTGTGTGGATGGTGAGGCAGTGGCCCAGGTTGCCCAGAGAAGCTGTGGATGCCCCATCCCTGGAGGGGTTCAAGGCCAGGCTGGATGAGGCTTTGGGCAACCTGGGCTAGTGGGAGGTGTCCCTGCACATGGCAGGGGGTGGAACTAGGTGATCTTTAAGGTCCTTTCCAGCCCAAACCATTGTCATGCTATGATAATTCTCGTTTTTCTCTGAAATGTAAAACTTTCATTTTTATGGAAAAAGGGGAGTGGAAAAGGTTTTTTTCCTTACAGGTAATGGCTTGTCTTTCATTACCAGAAGGAGGGAAGGATAAAAAGTAGAAACAATGTGCACAGAAAATTTAGGTTTAAAAAATAAATGTCCATTTAAGTGATCATGACTTCTGACCAGATTTAGTTTTTTTGTATTAATTCATGTTCTTAAAAAATAAATACATAAAAATAAAGCTTTCACTCATTTTAATAAAACAAAGATCCTTCTCAAATGCATTGGTACCAGCAGACCAAACTACAGTTGGGCTTCAGCTTGACTTTACAGTTTGTGTGGAAAACTGCTGGAAATGGCCAATTGTTGTCTGTGGTCTGAGAAAACTTGCTGCTGCTTTGGGGCCATCTGCTGGAATCTTCCCTCTCAAGCATTGTTTCTCCTGTGCTTGTGTTACTCCAGACAAACTGTTTCTTCGCTGAACCTTTTTTCCCCCAACTCTTATGGTTGCTCAGCTGCTGATTCTTTCCATCCCCAAGCTGTCCCTGTGCTTCTATCTGTTAATCATGGTTGGAAACAGGAACAATTTATCTGAAAAATTACCTTTAGGTAAAGGAGTCAGTCTCCAAAAAAAAAAATAATCTTTCAAACAGGTGATTTTTATCAGTTAAAAGGGAATCTGTTTCTGGAAGTCTTCTTTTCTGTGGGAGTGATGATACTATTTAACTTCTGCTTAAGCAGCTGAGGTGAATGAGAAACGTGTCTCTGTGCCTATGGAGCGAGGCAACAAAACCTTCATGGATCTCTTCTAAAAGTTCAGGGATGGTTATTTCAGGTAAAGGAGCTTCTCACTGTTTGGAGTAATTGGGTTTTTTGTTAAGGGAGTTTGTGATTTGACAGGTCAAACATAAATATCTTGTTTGTTGACGTGCCCTGCTTATTTCTTTATCTGCAGTGCTGGATTTTTCTGAGCTCAAATGAAGGTCTGGAGCCAGAATTCTACTGAAAAGAATATATTTTTTATAATAAAAGACTGCTCTGTCATAAATCTGTCTTGGAGATGGACAACATGAAATTGCCCTCTCCTTCCCAATTAAGAATTCACATCAATAGAATTTTTTAGGATATCTCACAGTGGCACGATTTTCTTATGGTATTGGTTGACTACGGGGAAGCAGTATATAAAAGTAAATCTGGAAATAGGAAGTTCAGAAACTAGTTGTCATCAGGTTTTTTTTTTTTTTTTGAGATCGGTTGTAATAACTCTCTTTTCTGAAGGTGATTATTTTATAGGGAAGGACACCTTGAACATAGGAACTTGGTATTTATTTATTCTGTTTCTAGTGGTTGTGACCCTTTGAGCAGCACATTTCTCAAAATCTGTGTCACCATCTACTGTATTTATCTAAGAAATATTAAAAAACAATATCTAAGAAACACAGAAGCCAGGCTTGCACCTATATCCAGTTTCTGGCATTCAGCGGTGCTTCATGTGGCAGTCACACACAGACTGCCTAGAGTAAGAATCTGCCTGGGCAGTTGCTTGGAGAAGGAAAAAAAAGGTACATAGACTAAGAAAGCTGCCTTCCACTTTTTTTTTTTTTTAATTAAGCATATCCTGTTGGCTGGTCAAGAAATTAATTCTGCTCCATCAGATTATGAAACAAATGTGATGTGCTATGCACATTAGAGATGCTGTGTTATTTTCCTAAATCTACTGCCAAAGACTTTCGAAGTGGAACAATGCTTTTGTTTGTACTGACGAAGGTGAAACCGCATAGAACAGTATCTTCCAGTGGCACAGGTGCCATTTCAATAATGTCTGTAATCAAACCGTGTCCTTCACGCTTATGTTGTACTGCTGACTTTCCTCCTAATGCTGTTTGGCATTACCAGTGTTCTCAGCCTTCTGCAGCTTTGGAAGTACTTTGTTTTTAAAGACGCAAGTTTAATTGTTGCTTGTTGGATTCTGACACTGATAAACACAGAGTGACCCCTCTGTCTCCAGTTGTGGACGTCAAGGAAACTAAGCATGGTACTAATTAAGCTTTAAAAAAATCCCAAGTCTTCATAGTCTGGCCTGAAATTCTGAACTCTATAGGACTTTCTTAGCCTGTTCTGAAAAAAATCCATTAAAAAAAAGAAGTTGCACTTTAATCTGGGCAAACCTGTTGCTAAAATCGTCTGGAAATAAGAAATAAATATTTCATTAAAGCTGCAATTTGAAAAGGAAGGTCAACAATTTTTGTCCTTTGTAATTTTCTTTTTTTTTTGTCTTGAGACTTGCAAGGTGACTAGTATGTCTGAATACTGTAACTTTTACCTCTAGTTATGGATAAATTAATTATTCTAATTTATAGATGAGCATGGAATAAGGCTCCTGTAACTGCCTACTTGGCTAACTTTGTACTTCAGTGAAATACACTAGAGATTGATCAAAAGCGATTGGGATCTGTAACTGGAACTACATGTTCAAAGGGATCAGTGCTCTAAGTTGAAAATTTTTTGAAAAGAGTCGTGGCTGAGCTCCTGGATGATGAACGTCCATGGAAATCTGATCGTTACATGGATTATTTGACATGTGGAGTTAGTTAATGGTTTCATTATGATGCATTTACAGAAGTGCCTTCAAAATATTAGGCTGTTTTTAATAGCTTTCATTCTAACCTTACAAATCTTTGTTTTGTTAAAAAGCAAAGCAAAAGGTTCAGTGTCCTTGATGGGTGATTCTATGGTACCGTATTTTTTCTCTCCAGCTTTCATTTCTGCTTTTTTCCTCTTAGTGCATTGCCACCAGAATCTGCAGGATGTAGTTCTAAACAATAAATTCCCATGATTGAAAGCGAAATAGGTAGAATTAATAGATACCATGAAGCAAACGGCTGTTAGAGAGCATCTTATTGACCATTGTGGCTGGCAGCCAGTTAAGCACGTGAAAGGATGTGTGTCTACTGCAGCCTCACGTAGGTGGGTGAACTTGACTCTGCACTTTTCTTAGGGTTTTGGATGCTGCTGCGGTGTTGTTAGTTTTTGTTTAAAATGTTTAGTAATTTAAGGCTAGGAATAGTATCTTAAAACATAATTTTGCCATGAGGTCATGTTACTCAAATGGACGTTGTTAATATGATGGCAGATCATATCAATACATTTTACTGACGCTTTCTAAATACACTTGAAACGGCAGCTTAATCTCGAGGGCACTGAACTTTGACAGAAAATCATCATTTTATATTTCCTGGTAGTTTAGCCTTGAAATGGTGACTTCCCTGAGAGAGCTCTTCTAGTTCTGCCTCTCATAAAGGCTTGTGCCCCCATTCTTAGCTTTGTGTATTACAAATTTATGTTTGTGATTATTATTCATTGCAGAGGACCACATACAAAACTAGGTACATACTTAGAAATATGCAGGAATTGATACAGTATGCACTACGGTTTAATGCCCTAATACTTCTGGTCTTTATAAAACTTCAATGAGATGGAATTCTTTTCAGTCCTAAATTGGAATAATTTAATATTTTTGACATCTTAACGTTGCAGATGTACTACGTGCTTTCCGTCATGCAATTGAAAGGTTCTTGAACCTTCAGACTTTTACGTATAATGTCAGGCCTTGCAGCATTCAGAGTTAACTCGGTAAAAGCTGCCTGTTACTTTCTAGAGTCTTTTAATTCCTTTCCTTCGGGGTACTTGAATTTTCCATCGTGCTTAACCTGTGATTTGTTTGCTCTTTCTTGTTTCTAAGCCGTGATGCATTAGGGTTGCTGTGTTTCTCCCCATAATGCCCCTAGAAACATGCAGCAGAACGTGGAAAAGCTCAGAAGAAAGTGGCAATACTGCTTTCTGTGAAAGCGTCTGTCAGCTGTACCTATAAATAATCAAAGCAGAGGATCATAATGGAAACAGCGGTGGGAGGACTTATCCCAGCTTCAGATCTTTCTCACGGTCTTCATCTTACAGGCCAGCCGTGAGGGAAGTGCCTTTCAGATGCAGTTGTTTTGGGAGAAGGGAGCATGGAAAGGCGTTTGGGGGAGCAGAGGAGGGGGCAGGCCAGGGTTGCTCAGGTCTGGTGTCACTTTTGTGGTATTTGGAATAAATCAAGTTAATCATCTCTCCAGGTCAGTAGCTCAAGGCATGATTACTGCTTCCCCATTTGTATAGTGATCAGTCTGTGGCTTTGTAATCCCTGTCCCTGTTTCACTCTATTCACAGCTAAAGATAAAGGATGCTGCCATGCCTGTTGTGGCTGAGTTTTAGTGAGCTAGCAATGTGGATGTTTCTTAATAAAACATATAGAAGCGTAAGTCCCGATTTGTACTGCAATAAAATTAGTATACAAGTTTATGTGCATTAGTAAATCAGTTGTACAACATTGTGGGATGGTGTCTCTCAGGTGTGCAGACGATGTTTCCTTTCTTCTGCCTTGGTTTGCTTCTTTGGGGTAGGATAGTTCCTTGCCTATGTGCAACATCCAGAAGCTGGTTCCTAAACAAGCAATTCTGTGAGCTGAGAAGCTGACTTAAGTCTAGGTTTTTCTGCAGTATTATGAGTATGTTTAGGAGGCATAATACAATGTCTTTTGATCTTTAATTGGGGAGGGAATGTGGTTTGTAGCAGTATTACTGTGATGAAAGTAAATAGGAAAGAAATAAAGGGGTAATACATACAGCTGGTGCAAATGCTCTGTCAGATGAAGCCATCAAAGTATTGTCTGGCCAGCCCAAACAAGAGAAGCCAGTAGGAGTAA
>WKFP01013986.1:1023787-1091253 GCA_011057875.1 Pterocles orientalis | reverse complement strand
CATAATGCCCCTAGAAACATGCAGCAGAACGTGGAAAAGCTCAGAAGAAAGTGGCAATACTGCTTTCTGTGAAAGCGTCTGTCAGCTGTACCTATAAATAATCAAAGCAGAGGATCATAATGGAAATAGCGGTGGGAGGACTTATCCCAGTTTCAGATCTTTCTCACGGTCTTCATCTTACAGGCCAGCCCTGATGGAAGTGCCTTTCAGATGCAGTTGTTTTGGGAGAAGGGAGCGTGGAAAGGCGTTTGGGGGAGCAGAGGAGGGGGCAGGCCAGGGTTGCTCAGGTCTGGTGTCACTTTTGTGGTATTTGGAATAAATCAAGTTAATCATCTCTCCAGGTCAGTAGCTCAAGGCATGATTACTGCTTCCCCATTTGTATAGTGATTAGTCTGTGGCTTTGTAATCCCTGTCCCTGTTTCACTCTATTCACAGCTAAAGATAAAGGATGCTGCCATGCCTGTTGTGGCTGAGTTTTAGTGAGCTAGCAATGTGGATGTTTCTTGATAGAACATATAGAAGCCCAGGGAGCTTACCAACATACAGGTTGCCCAGGGAGGTCGTGGATGCCCCATCCCTGGAGGCGTTCAAGGCCAGGCTGGATGTGGCTCTGAGCAGCCTGGTCTAGTGTTTGGCGGCCATGCATATAGCGGGGGGTTTGAAACTAGATGATCATTATGGTCCTTTTCAACCCAGGCCATTCTATGATTCTATGAAGCGTAAGTCCTGATTTGTACTGCAATAAAATTAGTATACAAGCTTATATGCATTAGTAAATCAGTTGCACAACATTGTGGGATGGTGTCTCTCAGGTATGCAGACAACGTTTCCTTTCTTCTGCCTTGGTTTACTTCTTTGGGGTAGGACAGTTCCTTGCCTATGTGCAACATCCAGAAGCTGGTTACTAAGCAAGCAATTCTGTGAGCTGAGAAGCTGACTTAAGTCTAGGTTTTTCTGCAGTATTATGAGTATGTTTAGGAGGCATAATACAATGTCTTTTGATCTTTAATTGGGGAGGGAATGTGGTTTGTAGCAGTATTACTGTGATGAAAGTAAATAGGAAAGAAATAAAGGGGTAATACATACAGCTGGTGCAAATGCTCTGTCAGATGAAGCCATCAAAGTATTGTCTGGCCAGCCCAAACAAGAGAAGCCAGTAGGAGTAAATATTGTTGCTTGTTTAAAGAAATATTGTGTATTTAAGAAAGTAATTTCAAGTTTATAAAAAAAGTGCAGTATTTTATTTAGGTTAATTTAGGTTCGCTAACAGCAAAGCAGAGCAATAGTCTAGGCTTGGTGATTTTTCAGAAGCTGGGTTTTGCGTAGTCTTAGAGTTTTTAGTATTTTTCTTTTAATATTTGCCCCCTAAGTTATTTTAAACTCTGCTGCCTTGAGTTGACTATTAGAAGTGGAAGAGTGATGTAGTGAGCCCTCAGACTGCTTAAAACTTCGCCTATGAAACAAATTTCACTAGTTTCGTGGCACTCGGCTTCTAGAACGTACCTCTCTCCTGTCTTTTTTCCCTCTCCTTAAAATGAGAACTTATCCAGAGTTGGCTGTTAAAAAGGGAGATCCTCTGTTGCAAAAAGAACAAGCCATTTGCTTTCAGCAGTGGTGTGCAAAGCCGTATTGTCCTAAGCCCCTGTTTGTGTGTAAGGGTGATTTAGTCTCAAATTCTTTGAGGGCCCTTTGAGGGATGCTACCTATTCTCTTGCTGGCGCTGCCACTGCCCAGTGACTGGTGTGGGCAGCTGAAAAGCAGTGGTTCAGCTCTGCTTGTGCTTGCATGTAGGCTTAAACCAAGTACAGGCTGAATTTGGCGTTGATTCTCACCTTGAGATGAACAGTGTTAGAGCTGCAGGCAGTGAATGCACAGCAGCGCGTGTCTTTTGGAACATGCTGCTGGATGATGGGGTTTGCTTTGAATGATGGGCTGCTGCAGGACTTGGGGAAACCTGAACATGGAATTGAGTGACCAAAAGTGAGGATGAGATCTTCCAAGCAAAATAAGATGTGAAAAGTACATATTTTCTCCTGCTTTGTAGTGTTTCCTCAAACCAGAAGAATAAGACAAAATCTTTCACAGGAACATGATAAAATCTTTCACTGTTTTACGGCATAGTCACTGTACTTTTCTAGTTGACAAGTAGGAGCCCTAATGACATACTTTTTTCTTGCTAAGCCCGAGGTACATGTGGAAAGAACTGCAAAAATTCTTCCAATTTGTAGTATTGGTTGACATCCTTTCTCCATTGCACTTGTGCACATACTCCTTCCGTGGCTGTCTTGTTGCTCTGTTGGGGTTTCATGTTAAGGATCTGGCACATCAGAAGCTCATGATGAACCATCAGAGGAGCCCTTGCTGAAGCTTCTGCACTCCAGTGGCTGACATCTTGTGGGTCATGCACTTGTTTTAAATGTAACATATACTTTTTCCATTTTCTCACCTAGTACCTGTCATCTTTTTCCTGTTCAACCGTGCCTGTCCTCAAAGGAACCAACACCTCGTTGCAGGACACAATCACATTGCTTTTTGTGAGCAGTTAACCTTTCCTCTTGAAGCATCTTGATGTCTGGCTTACATTTCTACTGCAATCATACCCTTTGCCAAGACCTTAAAGGCCTTTCCTGCAATAATTGTGGTGCTGTATCCTAAATGACTTTTGATTCATTGTGTGCTTTGTGCTTTGGTACACTGCCCATAATTTAAATCATTTTTGCAGACTTTAATCTCCCAGAAGAGCCACAGAAGTGCGATAGAAGCCTTGCTTATTAGCTGTACAGCTATCCTGTTTTTCTGAGGATCAGGCTACCCCGTATTGTATATGATCTTGTACAATAAAACTGCTTTCTCACACGGGAGCTAGAAGACAGTATTTCTTTGACAAGGAGTCAAGGAGCTGGTTAAAAATGATGCCATTGTTTCCTTCAGGAAGCACCAACTGTACTTTGCCTTACAGTTTGAACAAATACATATTAACAGGAAGCTCCATCTGATAGACCTAAGCTAACACAAACAGAGCATTCACACGTTGTCTGTTGAAGGGTTTTTGATGGCAAGTGACATCTGAGAACAGTGATCTGTCTGCTAGCTTGACCTGTGTAGGACATAACGGAGAGGAAGCGTGCGTCATAGAGGAAACCGTTGTGGCCAGTTCCTGGAGGGAATCATGCTTCTCTGCGTGAATGCAAGTGTACTTCCCCTTCTGCTGGGCATCCTCGTGCTGCAGAGAGGCTGGAAGATGGGAAGGGGCTGGACCCCTCCTTCCTTCCCCTGCCTTAAAAACAAAACAGAAAAAGATAAGACAGATCCTTAGAGGAAAACTATGCAAAGAGTCTGTGTGGTGAGAGGTCTAACCCCCCCCCTTTCTTTTTCTGTTGTCAGGACTAAGCTACTTGGTTTTGTACTTGCCCCATCTTCAGCTGTGGTTTTTGTAGGTTGCTGGTCTCTTCTAACTCCTTGCTACAGTGATTTTTTTTTTTTTCTCTCCATACTTTATCCTGTTTAATTAATCTAGACCCAAATTAAATTTTATATATTTTTGCAAGGTAAGTGATTCCCTCCTAAGCAAATTAGCTGAACTGGTTAGACAGCACAGCTGATGCAGTTGCTATGCAATTTTCAGTCCAAGATTAGGGAGCTGACAGCCATGTGCTGGAAGAAAAATACATGTGGTAATAAAAAATTTCAAACTTCACCAAAGGTGAGAGCAAAGATGAAGTACAGGGCTCCTTCTAATCATGTACCCTCGCCATATCACTCTCTTCTTGAAAGCACACACTTTTTTTTTCTTTTTTTTAAGGGAGGGAGGTGATGGAGGTCCCCTGGTTGCAGAATTGAGTGCTCACGTAGTCCTCTGTGAGCAGACTGGCACTGTGCTCTGCTAGTTTACAGTCACGACAGATCTAGTGTCTTTCCAGTGTTCAGCTGAACTCGCTGAAGTGTTCAGCATAAGACCTACACGTACAGCATGGTTATGCATTTGAATTTCATTTAGGATGAAAGTTTTCTCTGCATGGTCAGGTCCTTTTTCTTTCTTAAAAATCAACCTGAGTAGCTCACTTTTAAAAGCACCAGTTGGTATTTGTACTTGACACTGTACCTTGATGGTGATCCAATAAAATAAATTGCCACCCTGCATTGGCTTCCTGGCGATCTACAGTGCTTTCCTCTCTCTTATTGTCAGCTGTGCTCCATTTGACAGGTTCTACCTATTCCCCTTCTAACTTCTGCCTTTTATTAGGATTTTTGTCCTAAGCAGTCCCAAAATGAATGAAAGAACAGAAAAGACCTGGTGCCTCTCTGCAGTAAGAAATTACTTGATATGGATTAGTGTGGATGTTTACCTCTGGAAATGACTATGCAGTGCTGCAGGAGGTAGTTAGGGATTTCTGTTGACTTGTAGTAATATAAACCTTTTCAGAACAGATTTTACTGATAAAGCTTCTTTTTTGATACCGTTGACCTTTGTGTTTACAGTCTGAAAAGTAAGTGTCAGTATGTGTGAGCCATGGAGATGAAAGATGAAATAATGATGCTGTCATGTTTTAATGAATTAACAGGACTGGATATGCAGCAGCATTGTAGTTTGCGAATTATGGTGATCAAGATAAGAATCTGCCCATATTTAGTCTGCACACTTGTGTCATTCATTCTCAATGTCATCCTTCCAGTTCTTCTAAAGCTGTATGCTTAGAGGAGGTTAAGCTTTGTATTACTTTGTTGCCCCGTGAAACTTTCCACAGTTATAAGCTAAATGGTAAAAAAAGTTATTTACTTTGTAAAAAACCAACCAAACAAACAAAAGCCCACAAAATAAAAAAACAAACTCAACCTGAGTTACTGGGTTGGCGAGGAAGTTGTGTGGTTGGTGGTTGATCATGCATGTGGCTGAACAAAGCTGTACATTCAAAGAAAGACAGTCCAGATGCCAGTAAGTAAGATGGAGACAGAGGTTCAAGAAGGAGATGGGTAACATGTTACAAAACATATAGAAGGACCCAAAATATTTTTTTTTATTTAAAGAATATTTCTTTTTAGTTTCAGGCATGTTCTTCAGTAGGCAGAGGATGAACTACAACCAGCCATTGACTTCATGCCAAAAAAAGCACAGATGCAGTAGTTACAAGCTAAAATATTATTCCCTGTGTGCAAGGGCATGGATAGTTGGATACCTTCAAGATTGATAGCTGCAAGGAATAAAAGTTGTTTGACAGTAAAGAGCAGACTTAAACCAGCTCTTATGTGACATTGAACAAAGAAAAACTGGCTGTCTTCCTGGAGGGTTAGAATTCATGTTGGGTTTATATAAATTGAGCTGAACTTACCATCTCCTTTCTAATCTATTAAATGTTTTTGAGGTTTCATTAATTTAGGTCCTGATTCCAACCTTTTGCAGGTTCATGGTAAGACTCATTCTGAGAGTATGTAAGAAACACTGCAAGAAGGAATAAAATCTACCCACATTCTAATACTGGTTTTGGTGGTGACAGCTGCATGTATATGAGACTGTATGAATCTGGTGAGTAAGTACTTCCAGCTTGTCTCATGCACATGTTTTAAAAATGTTCCAGGTTGTATCACTGGGCATATTTTATAAACCTTTATCAGTTCTCCTACCTGTGACATTTACTAAACGAGCAGTTATCTCTCACTAAGTGGTTAGTTGTTCCTTTGATCATTCCACACATTGTTTCAAGCCACAAAAAAGACATGCTATTGTTCTAAAACCATAATTAAATCCAGGAAAAAAAAGCGGCAGCTCAGGGCTGGAGGCTGCAAAGTACTGATAGTTGCCTGTAATGTGTCAAGATTCTGCAGGTCAGTGAAAAAGGCTTCAGTCTGCATCTGTTCTGAAAGTTGAAATATATCCTAGAATAGTCAGAAACAATTAAATCTATCTTTAGCTCTTTATATTCCTATGTATTTCCTATATATTGCTAAGCATAGTTCCTGTACTAGCTGGTCATGTTTACCTGTCAGCTGTATGACTCTTTCCTAGAGGTGCTCTGACTTCTCAAACCTGTTTGAGACAATGTATCTAAATGGTCTGGCTGATTTTGTGGAGTAAGCCAAATTTTGTAATTTCTTATATGTTTGCTCATGTACACACATCTGCCCAAGGTATGGGCATGACAGCAATGCTGCATACAAATACCAGCTCAACCTCATGGCCAGTGATGTAATCATGTAATAATTTGACATTACCCAGCACAGCACAATGACAGTCCTGATCCCTCTCCCAGATGTGATAAATATCACCGCAGGGAATACATAGTGCATCTAAGTATTTACGTAACAGCACCATGTGGACAAATGAACCAACATTGTGACTAGTGACTATTTAACTAATATAAGAAATGTGTATAACAAATTTGTTTGAAGACATTCTGGTCGGATCTGTTGATATCTCGACCCTTCCTGCTCCATGTCAGATGCCAAAAAGAACTGTTGTGGTTCAGGCCCAGCTGGCATAAGCACACTGCAGCCGCTCACTCACTCCACTACCCCATTGGTGGGATAACTGGAGAGGAGAACTGGAAGAAAAATAGGTAGAATCTCATGGGTTGAGACAAGGACTGTTTAATAGGACAACACAAAGAGAGAAGAAATAATAATAACTATAATAATAATAATATGATACTAATAAAAATATTTAAAGTGAGTGATGTCCATTGCAATTGCTTGCTGCTCGGAACCGATGCCCAGCCCTTTCTGAGCCTTGATTCCTCCTCCCCCAGCTGGCTCCCCCAGTTATATACTGGGCATGGCAGTCAGTATGGTATTGAATGTCTCCTTTGCCAGTTTGGGACAGCTACCTTGGCTGTGCCGTCTCCAAGCTTCTTGTGAAAATTAACCCTATCCCAGCCAAATCCAGGACAAAAAGACAACCACAGAAACTGGCTTTAGTAAAACAGTGCTGATGGTCTGAGAGGAAACGGATTGTCTTGTAATAGTCTTCTGAAAACAGAGTCCATGAAAGAAAACTACTGCAGCTTTGTGTTAGTGTCCACGCTTCTTTAATAGTGGGTTCATGCTTTTACATCCAGAAGTAAAGAGATGATCAGACACTTGCAAAGTTCTTGGGGTTGACAGAAACGTAGCGCTGTTAGATACAAAGCTGAGTATTTTTGAGTGCATCTACTGATGCAGTGTCTGTGATTTATCTACACGCAGGCAGCTGCTGCTTTGTAACCTGGGACAGGCAATATGAAAGACTTCACACACTGTCACCTCATCTCTAATGCTGGCTTGGCCCCACTATCTAAGAGCTAGATCAGAGCTGATGAAAGCCTGAGCTCCTCATTGCTCTGCTTCCTTCGGTCATATTTGTGCATAGAGGGTAAAAAAGCAATGGGTTTCAGAAGATAAAAGATCTGTGTTTTCCGAGAGGCTAAGTCTTTTCTGACTGCTAGACATAAAGAAATTCCAGTGTTCTGCTGTCTGTGCTTTAGAGGAAACAGGTGTTACGTTGGATTTGTAGGACAGATACAATTGTGAATGTTGGTTCTGCTACCCCGTACAGAACTGGTGAAATCAGCAGGGGACTGTGCGCTTAGCAAAGTGTTCATGGTGGCTGATCTTACTGCTGAAACCATTCATCTCTCTGACGTCTTTAAGTCCCTGAGTGATATTAAATGGGAGTTAGGGTATTTTTACATTTTTTCCTGTGAGACAGATAAGGATGGTGAAGTAACGTGCTTTTCCCCTTGTTAGGTTACCGTAAAGCAGCTTGGCTACAAGAGTAGGTGACTGTTCTGTGGAGTCTGATAAGCGTTTAGGGATCAGCCTGTACCCTGGATAGCCCACAGTCAGTTTGCCTACTTTGAATATCCATGTTTAGAGCCTTCACCCGCTCAACAGTTGAAATAACTAAACGTTTTTTCACGGTAACTTGTTTCACATGGGATATAATTTGCTCCCTAAAGGTGTCCAGTGTCTTTCCACCGACAACAGAGCGTTGGCATGCAGGTGAGGCTTAGTTTGTCTGAAACAAAGCTCTCTTACCTTAGCTATCTGGAATTATGTGGTTGATTAGGGTAGGGCTGTTCAAGCTGTCTGCTGGTAATTTGTCTAATGCTTCTTATTGCAAGGATGGTCTCAGTCGCCCGTTCGTTTGTCTGATATTAACTGGTTGGGTGAACAGGTCACACCTAGCATCTGTATCGAGGTGATCGCTTTTTTGGAAAATGTGTTAATAGTGATCACAGTAAATTTGTATTAAGAGTGATAAGGTTATTTTGGGCATGTGAAAATTGTAAAGTTTGCTTCGAAAAAGTACACTATTTTGGGGGCTTTGAAACTTCGTCTCCTGTTGTCAGAGTTGTACCTTTGATTTTCCCAGTGAAAATTCACAGAAGTTCAGTTAACTTCTAAATACTTGTGAAAAAAAAAAATCACAGCTTTCACGGGAGTAGTGGAAGCTTTCTGAGGCTCAACAGTTAAATTTCCCCAGGATGATTTTTGCATAGAGCAAATTCAAGTTTGAGGCAGAGTCTGTCTTTGCAACTGTTGTTGGTGACTGGTTAACTGCTGTGGGCTTGTTTGCTGTCAACAAGTGAAAGTAGGCAGTGACTGAGAATATATGCTCCCCTTCTGGCTGAAGAGAGGGAGGTAGCTGTCAAAAACAAGAAAAAGAAGTGGCAAACCTTTCCTGTTTTCTATTTTCCTGATGGCTCACTCCCTTCTCAAGCTTCAGAAGTGGAGGAGGAAGCCACTAGTACTTAAACAAAAACAGGGTAGGAGAGGAGAGTTGGAAGGAAACGAAGAGCAGGCTGGTGCGGAGTATATTTTTAAACTCTTAATTTTGCACCGTCTGTTCCTTATGTGCAGTTGATCCGGTCTCAGAAGCAGAATAGTGATGCCAGTGTGACAGGGTTGGTAGCTCAGCTGTGGTGCTCCATGGGTGCAGCTGTACTGGTGGGGCTTGGGGCATCTCCTCTCTGATGCCAAGGGAACAGATGAGAACCAGCAATACCTGACCAAACGTCTTTGTTTCGCTTGAGATAATGTGTATGTTTGGGTACGAAGGTGTCTCATGCTTCAGCCTGGAAAGAGCACAATAAATTTCAAGATTTTTTTTTTTTTCCTGGGGGTGAAAAAAGAAAATAAAATTAGTAAGACTGGAACGGAACCTTGTGCACGAAAACCCGTAAAAGTAGGTAGTGCACTGAGTGGCACTTGCTGGGGTTCTTAGCTCAGCCTTTGCTTTCTCTAGTAGTAACAAGCAGAGAGATTTGTCAAGCAGTTTACTGAGTTTATTTTCCTGTCACTTAGGCACTCAGACTTCCACCTTTCATCCTTGTTGGGGTCACCTCAGCGGTGTTTGCTCAGGAAAGCACCGCAGTGCGGTAGTCGCTGCTCTGGTGCCCTCTCGTGGTGTCAGGAGCTGGCGAGTCACACGTTTGACAGGTCTGCTGCTGGGAAGGGATGTAGTAGAGGTATTACTTGTTGCTGCTCAAAGGGTATTCAAACAGCTTACACCATCCCCTGCAGCGCGTTGTGTGCTTTGAGCTAATACTTCTGTGTGTGTTGGACTTATCCAGAGACCTGTAGCTACCTCTGTGTGACTGGACCCCTTCACATTCGTGTCATCGCGAGTGTCGGTATTCAATGTTTGTGGGAACATTGCAGATCAAAGGGCTGGATACTTGGGGAGCTTTTCTGTTGTGTTTAAAATGACTGGCTCATCTTTGTGTTCCCGTACCTTGTCTGCACACCTTGCTTCTGTTTGAGAACAGCCAAAGTTAGAGTCCCAGGGTAAAATGAGAAGATTTTAGAGATACATCAGAAACACCCACATATTTACGCTTTGCCTCGGTAAAAGTATGTTCTCATGAGTGTGTCAGTATGTGACGATCTCTATCCTGTTAACTTCAGCTCGTTATCTCTTACTAATTTCATTTTTGTACCTAATTACCTACAAACTTCCTCTCTGTGATTTTGTAATGAGTTACACTATCATTTGTCTGTGTATGTACTGGACATACATATGCTGTATTTTGAAGCGATCATGGGGCAATCTGTCTTATAATGTCAACCCTGACATGTTTGTGTTTTCTTGAGTGCTTGGCCTTTCGAAAGATTCACCCCAGCAGTCCTGTGGGGTGGAGGGCACAGCTGAAGCTGCTCAGGGAAGGGGTTTGAAGGCTGCAGAGCTGGGCAACCTTGGTTCCCAGCTGGGGGCAGAAGCTTTCTGGGGGCTACGGGCAGTTAGGCTGAGTTTGCTGCAGCTCCCTGGCTGTCCCAAATCTCACCATGGGAACCAGGACCCCCTTCCCTAAGGACTCACTTAGGCAGAGGGGACTGGAGAACAAGCCCTTATATTCCCACTCTCTCTGATAGTTGCTTTGAAATTTTGTTTTATTTAAAAATAGAACCAGTCCTAGGTTGTGTTTCAGATGCCCAATGTCAGTTTGTATTTATCTGGGGCCCTTTGGGGCTTGGTTACAAAGACAGTGTGGGCAGAGCCTGTGGAGGTCTGGCTTAGCTGGGGTTCCTCACTGCAGTTTGTTAGAATTTGGGACAGCAAAAAGGCAAATACTTGAACCACGTTAGGGGCATTGTGTGGTGGTGATTCAGCCGTGGTAGCCCTTACAAGGGGAAAAAACAAAGAATCTTTTTTTCCTGAGGGGTTAGGAAACAGCAAGTCTTATAGGTAGGCTACAGCTAATGTCATTGTGTGATTTCGTTTGATAATGTCCAACCCAAAAGCTCAACGCTTGAAGAGAAATAAACTAATGTGAAGCAGAATCACTCAAAAGCCACCAGCTGTGTTTTAACATTATCCAACACTGATGACATTTCTGTGTGCACAGATAATTTGTAATGACATAATTATACCTCCTCCCTCTAGGTTCTTACTAGACTGTGTTACATTATTTTTTTTTTTTTAATTTACAGCTTCCTTATTGTGCTGGTATGCCTTATCTTCAGCGTGCTTTCTACAATTGAGCAGTATGCAGCTCTCGCTACAGGGACGTTATTTTGGATGGTATGTACGTGGATGTTAATGGGATTGATATATGTTTATTCTTAATGTGCAAATTCTAATCTCCTGAGCTAATAACATATCAAGCAGAAAGTTCCTTATGGCTTAATTGACAGGAGGCTTTTTTGTGTTTCCCTAATGAGTCTGTAAAGCCACAGAAACACCACAAGTCATGGTAGTACAAAAACCACATCTTATGCTATGTGGCTTATACTGAGGGCATCTATATTGTGTCCAGCACATAAAGCTCTTCTAATTAAGATTGAATCCGTCGTATTGCTCAGATTAATCCATTTTTCAGCCATACTGAAGACCAGACACCTAACCATAGAGGGAGAAAAAAGTAAGTGGAAGTCTTTTCTTTTAGTTGATGTCAGATCCCGCTTGCCTCCACAAGTGGACAACTCATCTATTTTCATTTATTTCAGAGTTAAGACAACTTGCTCTTATACCTGTCTTATACTCTTTCCCTTCAGTAGAGAAAATGTGGTTACTTTTTGTTTGTAGTACACTAATGCTGCAACAGATACGTATCAAGGAGTGTTCCAAGAGTATTACTGTCCTGCCAGCTTAGATTGCATTCATGAGCCTTAGTTTTGAAGTTGGGGAGGTGTGATTTTAAACCTACAAAAAATGTATAAATTTCTTGTACCTCAGTGGTGGGGTACCCCCTGCTAAATCATAGATTTCTCTGTATTTGTAAATAAATAACCATTATTTTACGTATGAAAACACTGTCACTGTATTGAGAAAGCGTGAACTAGCAATTGAAATGTTTGTTCAAAATAGTTCTTGCAGCTGTGCACCAGTAATATTGTTATTAACATTAGAAAGTTCACTTAAAAACTCCGTCAATTAGAATACATTTTGTCAATTTATCTATTCAATATGTTAAGGGTTTATACCTAATATGAATACTGTAAGAATAAGAATGTAGTATATTAAATTTAGCATCAGTCACGCTATTTCTGTTTAAGGTATCATCATGCCTGATGTATTATTTTTAACTAATATGTAAGATAAATGAACTCTTTGAATGTTATAATTAGTTGCCAGCTAAGGGAGTCTATACATGTGTTTCTGCATCCGGAACTTTTTCAGTTTAGTGGTTTGGGATTTTCTTTCTGTACAGATTCAAGCGTGCTTTTGGGGTTTTTTTGTTTTTTTATTCCACAGCTAGTAGTTGTGGATACATCTGCCAATTTCAGTGTAATATGTATGCAGTGTGCTCAGGATTACATACAATGTATGTAATGTCCGGTACGAATTGGGTTTTCATGCTAATTCTGTATAATCAGGCTTTCTGCGCAGTGTGAATCAGTGTTCCTGCTCTAGGAACTGCTCCTTTCTCTCTTTTTCATGAGAAAAACTATGGTTAATTTTTAACATTGAAATCCTACTGTCATAGTTTCTTGGGAATTCAGCAGTTCAGTGCTGACGTATTCTGAGATTGTTTTCCTAAAGGATTGACTGTGGTAATTCTCAAGAAATTTAAGGGGATTATGGTGATTCATCAGTCCGCAGCAGTAGGTGTGCCAGTGTGCTCTCTGCTCCATCCAGTTTTGGTGGGACTTTCAAAGGAGTTGTGGCACCTTGCAACACAAATATAAATGTCGGAATCTTGTTCCTGTTAGCGTCTGCCCAGTAAAATTTCCTATTCTGTTCTTATGTCAAAATGTTACTTTCACTGTAATGTTTCATTACAAGCTGTCAAAATGAGATGTAACTGAATTCTTAAGGGAGGAGTTGACTAGTTGAAGAGAAACTGTAAAGTGCAAACAAAGAAGTAAAAGAAAGTTTAACAACATACAGAGATTTAAAAAAACAAAACAGGAGAAAACAGAATGCAAGCTTCCAACCCAGATGGTGAGGTCAGGAGACTTATTAAAGCTTAGGAGAGCACTCTTGCTACTGCTTTGCATTAGGAATTAATTTCTGGTTTGTGTTTGTGGAGGAACTTTTCGTTATACTGCAATAATCGTTTAAATTTGGTGCCAGTGAAGTAGGTAACATTGTTCTTGGAGGTGAGCGAAGAAGGGCAAACAAGTTGATTTACAAACAAACACTGAGTGAGAGAGACCCCAAAGAAGCAGCGGTGTAGCAACAACCTGACTGGAGTACGGGAATCGTGAAGAAGGCTTTTCTGCTTGGGGTTAACTGGGACAGTGGGGAGGTGGAATTTGGGGTTTATGAGACCTCAAGTCATTCCATAAAACCCAAGTTATACTGCCCGAGTGTGTGCTCTGGGAGATGAAAACAATTAAAGTAACACTTAGAGACCTTTAACTCTTTCTGTTGAAGATTATAACATTGAGTTCACCTTTCCCTGTCTGCATTCTGAAGGGAACATTACTGAAGCTTTGTCAAGAGCAGATTGTCTATTATGGGGAGGCACTCTTTATCAGGGAGTATAGTGAGAGGACAAGGGGTAACGGGTATAAGCTAAAAGAGGGTAAATTTAGACTAGACATTAGGAAGAAATTTTTCACTATGAGGGTGGTGAGACACTGGAACAGGTTGCCCAGAGAAGCTGTGGGTGCCCCATCCCTGGAGGTGTTCAAGGCCAGGCTGGATGAGGCTTTGGGCAACCTGGGCTAGTGGGAGGTGTCCCTGCCCATGGCAGGGGGGTTGGAACTTGATGATCTCTAAGGTCCTTTCCAACCCAAACCATTCTATGATTCTATGTAGGGTAGAATTCTAAATATCAAATCTAAGGCTGAGACAGTGGTACCGGATATGCAGTGTTATGCTTTGAAATTTTGCCTGCTTGAGATCTGTGTAGTTGTACTTTGGGAGGGGGAGGCTTTGGCCAGGCAGCCATAGGTCTGGAAACACATGAAATGACCGTATGGTGCCGAATGTCTGGAGTGAGTGCTCAGGGTTAGTGTGTGGGTATGCTGAGCTGAACAGCCCCATGGGGCAAGCCTGATGAGATGTGCTTACTGTACGGGCACTGTAAATCTGATTCATCCTGAAAATGAGATGGAATAACTGTAAAAGCACGTGTGTGTTATCTGCAAACTACTGCTGTTACAGAATCTCTTCTGCAGCCCGCTTGTGAGTTGCATGGCGTTGATGTGCATTGGGAAAAGTACAGAATCTGTTCCTCCTGGCTGAAAAACTGTTCAACCAGGGGCCTTGAAAACACCCACAATTAAGAGCTATATTGCTTTATTTCCTCTGTGTAGCCAAAGCATTTTGCTCTGACCCTGTGAAAGATCTAAGCAGCTATAACTTCAGCAGAGAGTCTTTGTGAAGCCAGGGAGGCTGGTCACATTCAGGTTACAGGTGGAAGCTGAGTGTGCCCTTTTCAATGAACAAGAATTTCAGGCTTCAATAATATAGGATATTACCATTATATGAAAATAAGAGCTAAAAAGGTTGTTGAGATTATGTGTATGTATTATTTCCTTTTTATTCTGGAGCTGCTTGTCTAATATCACCTTCCACTAGCAGAGGAGGAAATATCAATAATTTTAAAACATTTAAAAATGCTTCTGTTTTTCATAACAATAAGAAAAATGCAAGTTTAACATTGAAAAAAATAAACAAGGGAGAGTTCATATGTGTTCCAAGTGGTATTCCAGTTGTAGACAAAAAGCTTACAATTAGCTGCTGAATCTTTCTCTACTTGTCACCACACTTCACAGGGCAAAGAGCCTTGATGAAAGCTATACCGAAAGGCAGGGAGATTAGGAGAGAATTGGCCTTTTGTTAGTTTCCAGAATGCAGTGAAAACTGTTTAAATTTGCATGTGTTTATTTTATCATTTTTTTTCACTAGATGGTGCTGTTGGAGGGGGTTTGACTCCAGTTGGCACTTGCCCAGGGTGAGCTGGAGCCTGAGCCAAGGCTGCGAAGGGATGGTCATTTTGAAGGTTATATGTACACTTGGCCCATTTAAACTGTGGTGCGGGAGAGCTTTTGCCATGACTCATAAAGAGAATGTGGTATATCTGTGCAAAAATTGATTTTGAGACTACAACATTTAAACGATGGAAAAAAGTAATTCAGAGATGTATGATCCCAGAGAGGCCATATTTTTCTTTTATTTTCATAAGCAAGGATTTTATGGTGCCAGAACACAGCAGAATGCTGTTATCTCAGCATGATCTAGGAAAATCCAAGCGCCTGATCCAAGGGGATTAAATATTCTGCTGAACCAAGGGATATTTAGTGTGCCTGAAAAAGCTATTTTCTGGTAGGAATCTCATTTCAATATTGATTCCACCAAAAAAAAAAAAGAGGAAGGGACTGTTTTTATGAAGAAAATACAAGCTCTTTCCAGCTTTTTGTTTTCTGAGTTCCTTTTCTACTTTAGCATGCTTCTTACTGAAGAGATTCAACAATTTTTAAATATTAAAAAGACTGTCAATTAAGATAAAAAGTAATAGATTTGGATGGTTAACATTTGTGTTATTGGCATTGGAATTATTCCTACAGTTAAGAGAAAGTGGCACATAGTCCAGGCCTATGAGAAATCTAGATTTTATTTCTTTTTCTGTAATTTTTTGTTTTGAGTTTAAGCCTTGGGGTTTGTTTGCCTAGAGTGTTTTGTGGGTCTTGTGAGAAAGAAAAAGAAAAATACCTACAGCTTTTGATTGTGAAGGTGGTCTTCACAGGCAACGAATGGTTCCAATGGTTGGAAATGGTTGCAGCTTTTTTTTTTTTCTGCTTATCTTCCTTGGTTAAGAAGGCCAAGACAGAGACTTAGGACATTGGTGCATTTTCATCCTTTTGAAAAATTAAATGGGATGAAGGTGTGTAAAGGATGCCTGGTGATAGGTCTACAGGCTCTCTCTGAAGAACAACTGTAGCTGAGAAAGTGAAGAATCTGTGTGCAGCCTCAGCAGTGTCCCCTGCTCTGCCCCAGAGAGAGGCCAGCTGCTGTAGAAGACGTGTGTGTGCTGGGCTCGCGCTCTTTAATCCTGTGCTGGCCCTACAGGTGGACGTGTCCAGGGCATCGCTCCCTCAGCATTTCCTTCCCGTCACTCCGCTGACAGCTGAAGTTGAGAATCCCAGCTTTTATTTAAAGTCAGCTTCTCTACATTTGATTTTGCAGTAAAAGTGACAAATGTGAGTGATTTGAAACATGAATAGAAATGAAAATTGTCCTCCCCCCTTTTAATTAGGTGGCAGTATCGTTAGTAGCCGGAACGAGGAGCTTCCTCTGAATCTGAACCCGGGTGTTTCTTGCTGCGCTCCCCTCTGTGGGTCCAAGGTTTGTAGCTGAGCTGTGCTGGCAGATAACCCGCGTGCTTCTAATCTGCTTCCCTGCAAAATCAGCTGTGTTGGTTTGAAATGCCGCTGGTAGTAACTTCTTAACTTGCTCCAGCTGTTTGCAAAGCAATCCCTTGTCAGCCCCCCTGGTCTGTATAGGAGAACTGTGTTTAATGTAAATGTGATGTTAAAGGGATTTTAATTAATTTGGTTCAGAAGATTGCGTGAGCATGCTTTTATTCCAGCTTAAATTCTCCTTTATGTCTGTTCTGAATAGAGGGAGCCAAATCAGACACTTCTAAAGTGGAAATACGATTGTCTGTTAGGGACAGATGAACCAATTCAATGAAATGGGCTTAAAAAAAAAGAAGACAAGCCTGTTGTTGTTATTTAGTGTAGGTGAAGTCAGAGCTGAAGAGGAATGCCAGGAGAGAATGAAGAGGCGATACAGAAGGAAAGCATACTAAGAGCAGTAAGGATCAGCTGCTTTTTGTTTTCATGTGTGCTAAAAATCAAATATTTGTAGAAGGGAGCTATAGTTGTCCTTCAAAATCTGTAGAGGGCAGCATTGGACCACGCTGTGTCCCTCTGGGGGGACTGGGTTCAGACCTTGGAGGGTGTCCTGAAGTAGATAAAAATATCTTTGGGAAGAAGCGAACTATTAATAAAGACATGGTTTTTCATATGGGCTTAGGGAATTTTATACGAGTAGTCAACAAAAATAATTGTGGGAGAGAGGAGTGGAAGAAAAGGGCTGGGTAAGCGTTGCTGCCAGAGACAACTCTGGCCACTCTGTGGTTGTAGAAAATTCATGCTGCGTGTCCTTCCTGATTTCTCGTCATGTGGATGACTTTTAGAAAAAAGTAGAACAATTAAAGCTTTCAGTGAAATGAATTGGAGAAGTATTTGCATGGAGGAGAAAGAAAAAGATACTAAAGCTGTTAACACACTGAAAGATCTCCAGTATGTTGTGTCCTTCCAGGTATCCTCTTGTTATTGTCTTAGATGTTTCCTTTTCAGTGGGGAAAAAAAAAATTATTTGGCTAAACTTGTCTAAAGTTACCACCAAAAATTACTTTTAGATGTATATGATAAGAATAAGCAGTGATTTTTTTTTTAATAGAAAAGAGAACTCTTTGTACATGTATTGCATACATTTCTTCTAGCAGGTTCGGTATCTCCTCTGAACGTTGGGGCGAGATGGCTGTGAAGCACTGAGCCTTCACTGGGGCTCCAACTCTGCAGACTGAGCCAGGCTCTGGGAAGAGTGACCTTCCTGGAGCTCGGGGTGGAGCTGGTGGCAGATTGCAGGGCAGCACAAACCAGTGGTGATGGATCGGTGCTGGCTGCTTGGTGGCCTCATGATCTGACCAGTGCTATCCCTCGCTGGCAGTGCGGGAGTGCTACCCAAAGACTGAAGTGAGCATGGTGCCAAACTGTCCTTTTGTGCTGAGAAAGTGTCCCAGCTTTTCGTATATGAACGAAGCATGATGGTTTCAGAAAACATTATGCTGTATGCAGCATTTTGAAAAAAAGGGGGATACGTGCTCCAGAGTTAGTTCACCTGTTCTCAGTAGCTTGTGTTTGCTCTCGTAAGTCATATAGTGTACCAGGGTTTTGGTTCTTTTTTAGTACAGCTGCATTCCAATAAATTCCATTCCAAGTTGCATCTAAAAAAATACCATCACTGAAAAAAGTACGCTTCGTTCACTGCTACATCTGTTGTTCACTTTTGTCAAGCTTTCTACTTAAGGGTTAAAGTTTGCCTGAACTTTTCTGGGGTGTAAATCTATGTCAAGCTCAGAGCATTTGCTTGGTAAACTCTGAAAGAAACATGGTAAACCTATTTTCTTTGAGATGATACATGTTTTTCACTATTTAATATTTTATTAAAGAAGCAGAGTAATATAAATTCCGTCTTGGAAAAAAAATTAAAACAGTGAAATACTGGTGCATAGTAGAGCCAAGCAGTGAAAAGATTTTGAAATTTCGGGTTGATCTGGATTAGTGTGTAATGTTTGCGGTGACAGGTGTTTCCTTTATGCTTTGCCCAAATGCCTGGAAAGTAGTTTGTCATTAAGTGCTACATTCAATGTGTATCTCAATTTCAGTATAACTGGAGGGTCTATGGCTTTGTTAGGTCCTTGTTTTCACATCTGACCTCAGCCAGCTGGAGTCTATTGTTTTAAGCGTAATGTAACAGCTGACATAACATAACGGATGTCAAGCTGAAAAACTGAACCAGTGCAGTGAACTGATGCAAAGAGAGGGGAAAGGGAGAGGTTGGGGAGGAGGGACAGGGGCAAAGCGAGCTTCATGATTCAAAGTGGAAGCTTGCTGGCTTGTTTTCCCAGGGGAAATTAGCTAGGAAATAATGGGATGAGTCTGTTGAAGCTCTATTTGCAATTGATTACATATGATAGACTACTGAGACAGGTTTGAGTTTGCCAGCTGTCACGAGCTGGTGGCTCTTGAATGGCTTTAAGTGGCCCCGGCAAAACTGGAATACACCCTGCAGGTGTGGTGTAATTGTAGTTCAGAAGAGCAGTGGGTGCCAGTGTCTTAGAAGAAAGGAGGTTCCAGGAGTTAGTAGAGAGAAAATAACGTTACGAGATTAAATGCATTTTATTTTGCGATGTCATATTAAGTGGGTTCAATTAACCGGCTAAAAACCAAAAGCAACTAGATTTGTGGTGGCATTCTTTTTCTTGACAGTTTCTAAAGTAAACTTCTACAAGTTCATTTTCTAAAAACTTCATTATTTCATTTGTTGACTTCTGTGTTTGATGGTGGGTAGGTGCATCCCAGCACTGGGCACTAACTTCTCTTGGAAGGGGAATGAGTAAATGAACATTGTCAGAAACTTCCTATGCCATGAAAAACGTGACAGATATCTGACTGTGCATGGAGAAGGATCTAGGAGGTACAGAGCTCAACCCGTTATTTCTTCATATATATTTGTGTGTATACTTTTTTACTTATGTATGTTTTTATATACATAGAACATATTTCTATTTTTATCAGTGATTAGAAAAAATACTTCTAGCTGGATTTCATTTTACTGAGTAGAGCCCCTGGCAGCTCCACCTGACTGAGCGTTTATTCCATGGTTTTAGTAGGGGGGGAGAGGTCACAACTCTATATGCTGAGTTTTTTATGTATGTGGATATAGTTTTCCAAATTAGGTTTTATATTTATAAGGGAAGTTTTTATGGTATGAGACTTGTAGTTGTGCAGTACGTTTAACTTTGGGCGTATGAGTAGTCATCATGACTTTGGCAGAGCTTCCTGTGTGCATAAATATCAACGGGATCGGGGCGGAACGGGAGAGGTTTCTTGAGCAGTGTCTGCTTGGACTTAGGGATAACCTAGGAAGCATGAGAGTTCACTTTATGTCGCTACAAGCTGTATTTATCTCACATTTAATGTTTTAAATTTGTTTTTATTTAATTTGCTTTTATTTTGGTAGTATGAAAACTGTAAGCATGACTGAAGCATTGGTTCTGTTAGACTTGTCCTTGAACAAAGAGTTTCTAGGGTTGTTCCTGTTGTAATACGGGGCCCAGTCCTGTTTTATCTCAGTCATTTGAAAGGTCTTGGGAAAGACTTACTAGCCACCGAATCAACAGGTCTAGTAAATACATAACATGGTCATTTACCCTTTATCTCAGCTTATAAAATAAATTAATTTTGCTGTAGAGCTTAAACTTGGTGTCTGTGCTGAGCTGCTGGAGAAGTCTGAATAGCCCAGAGAGCTGCTGTGTTCTGCATTCCTGGCATATCCTGTGCCCTGGCTGCACACAAGGATGGGTGCCCTTGTGCCCTGGTAGCGGCAGCATCAGGGGCTGTGCAATGGAGTACGTTCTGTAGGTTTCTCTGAGTTGTCTCTAGGGACCAAGCATTGGGACAGTGTTGTGGTTTTAACCTGTCTGGCAGCCAAACACCACAACAACCACGTGCTCACCTTTCCCCCTCCTGGGGATGGGGGAGGGAGTTAAAGGGGTACAGGGAAAAGAGACTGATAGGTGGAAATAAGAAAAAAATAATAAATAAACTACAATAATATTGAAAATAATAATAATGATAGTAATATATACAAATGAGTGATACACGGTGATACTGCTCACAACCTGATGACTAAGTCTCAGCACGTTCCTGGTCAACAATGCTGGAGCAGAGAGAGTCTCAAGTGCAATCCCAGAACAGAGGTAAGAGCCTGAGTGCTAAGAGACCAAGAGGACCATGAGTGAGGAGGGCAACCCAGAGGGAGACAACCCGTAGCAAGAGAACATACTTCCAGACAGATCCTCATCTATATGCTGGGCATGCCGTGCATGACGTGGAATAGACCATTAGCCAGTTTGGGGTCTCAATCCTAAACCTGAGGTCAAATCCTGGACTAGTAACTGGGGCTGTGTTCCTTCCCAGCTTCTCCTGCCCCTGCAGACACGGGCACAGCAGAGAAGCTGGAAAGTCCTTGACTCCTGGCGGCAGCTATAAACATCAGTGTGTGATCAGCTTCTCCTCAGCAAAAATGCAAACACAGCTTCTTGCTAGCTACTATGAGGAAAGTTAACTCTGTTCCAGCCGAAACCAGGACAGACAGATGTCCTAAAACTTCTCCACTGCTCAGCTGTCCCAATTGTTCATTGATCTCAGGGACCTGTGCCTTAGTATATCTTTTCCATCAGGTATTTCCACCTAGCCGATCCAACATGAGCATATTTTTAAGGTGATGAGGTATCAAGAATTACTATTAGCTCTCAGAAACAGCAGGACTTGGAAGAACTATCAACCAGAATACCTCTTTTCACACCCGGTCTGTGAAAGCAAGCTATGTACTGCCTCCCTTTGGTGGTTTCCATTACGCTGATGCCACTGAGGCTCACCTTTTTTATTCCTCCAGCATGCTAACATTCGTATTAAGCTACTGTTCAGAAACACTTCTTTTTGTTGTTGTTTCTGTCAGCTTGACAGGATGTGTTTGCATGTGGAGTGCCTGCAGAGGAGTAGATTTACTCATCCTTTATTCCTGTGCAGCTGTTCCCCAGGCCAAGGTGAGAAAGGATGGCTGCTGTGGAGGTAACCTGACTGTTCCCTGGTTCCCTACAGCAGGGCGGGTACAGCGTGTTTAGGTGCTGGTTTAGCTGCAATGTTGTAGAACAGTTTTAAGTCAGAATAGGTGTGTGTGATGACTGACCTCCATCTGGCCTACAGGCAGGGCGCTTGACAGCTACCTTCTAGGAGCTGCTCCAAGTCATTGATTTAGTATCTGAAACTCGGAACGAGTTATACTTAGTGGCCAGGGCAGGGGAAAAGGCAGGGGAGAAAATTAAATATTTACTAATCTTACTTCTGTAATGCCTTACAAACACGAATGTACTTAACCTGGCAGAATTCTTGGGAGGTGAGTATTAGCAGCTTTACGAGTAAAGTCGGGTGACCCAAAGCCTTTCCACCCTAACTTGGCTTTGTGAGATGAATCCTTCAGAGAATCCGGGCTCCACTTTCAAGGATGGGTTTCAGCCTACATAAACTGGCACTGCCACCTGAAGAAATGGTCCTGCTGCTCCATCCCTCGTGCCAACACAAGCATTTGCGCAGCGATGTTGTAAACTACCTTGGAGAACCCAGGTGGGTTCCAACTAACCTTTTTTTTGGCCAGATGAGATTGCTTCTTTTGGCAACAGTGCTGGCTCAAAGTGTTTGTGGAACTGTAGAGTAAAAGTTGTTAGCTTTTGATAGTTAAAAGTGTGATGGAAACTTTTATCTGCAACCAATTTACAAGCAGACTAGTGCGCTGTCCTTCTGAGAAAGGATATTATCATTGTTGTTTTTTATATTACAGCCCATTCAAGGGGCCTGCCTATAAGATCAGGTTCAACACCTCATAGAGTGGGGACCCCCACACTCTCAAAGATAGGTCCTACCCTCCGAGCCCTCGCAGCCTGAGCAGATGGCGTGGAGAAAAGGTGAGCGGAGGGAAGGGTGAGCAGCCTCTGGTGCAGCCAGGCACTGAAGCAGAGGAAGAAAATCACTTAGACATCACAGCTTTGCCCTGCACCACGCATTCAGGTTCAATGATGGGCCTCAGCAATCATAACACTGAAAAGATAAATATATTGAATTTCTTGTCTCATTTGAAAGCTTTTTTTTTAATATGAAAGCTGAGATTTTTGGGCCTTATTTTACATACGTCACTCTGTTTGTGCCTCTCTTGTATCGATTTGCCTGATTAATGAATTAAATAGCATTTCATGTTTACTTTGCATCTGTTTTGCTGCAGGACAGCAGGATATCAGCCTGATAGCTGATTGAGCCCAACTTGACTAGGCATGCCTGCCATCATCCAGAGCCAGTTATTGAACTGGAATTGGCAGCTCAGCTGTCTGTACAAACAGAGCCTGTTTTGTTCAGGCTCGGCTAGAACAGACAGGGTGCAGGTAGGGTTGAAGAAGCATGTCTCTCTGGAAAAGCTGAAGAAGGTCCTCAATGGGATTCTCCTCTGCCCAGAATTGGATTGTGCTGCATTGGCTTTCATAGTCTGCTGCCGTGCCTGGCTGCCCCAGAAAGCTTTGTTTACCACCAAAGACCAATGTGGTAAGATCGAAGAGGGCTAAGAGCACTTCCACAACAGGTTACCGTTGTTCAGCTTTGTGGGTGGTAATCTCCAAGATGAGAAGTGCAGTAATGAGGAGCTGGGTGCGGTGATATCTGGGATCTCTGTCTTTGAAGTGATCGTGAGCACGTGGCTGTTGCACGCGTCAGTGCAGCCTAGTCCCATAGGGTATGATTGTACTGTTATGTCATCATCATTATTAATGTAATAACAGGCACATTTGGGGTTGAATTACTGCAACTATTTTGATAAACATTTAAAAATGCACAACCAAGCCCCACGTATCTCTACAGAGCGTACGAGTACTAAATGTGTGTGTAGGTTAGTCCTGAGATAGTAACTTACCTTATAGATTCCTAGTGTGTGTGTATATATGGTATTTTTATATATATATATATATATATGTATAAAATATATAAAAGCTGCATGGATGTGTGTGGGCTTTTTCAGACATAATGACATGTCTTTTCAGACTTGCATGTTGGGATCCATTAGTGAATCAGTTACGTGTTTAACCACTGTGAGTCGTGTGCCATTTTAAAGCAGAGTTAAGAAGGATGTAAAGAAAAAGTTCTTCCCTTACTCCCAATTCTAAACTGGAAGCTTAGAGAGTAGCTGTCTCCTCTGCAAGGAAAAGAATACAAGAAAATTAGGGGCAGTATATTGACTGTACTGAAGTCAGACTCCCCACATTTGTGTTTACAAATCCATTTGCAGTACAGTGGGGTAAGGTGGAGGGAATAGATCTGGGATCTTGGAGACCTTGAGAGCAGAACAAGGCTTGCAACAGTCGTCGAATAACTGCTTGTAAGCAAAGACCTATTTTTATATTTTGGTAACAAAACTAGAAAGCTCCATGTTAAAATATTGGGAAAATGCTTTCAAGTAGTATAGTGATAGCATGAAATTTCCTTTTCTCAGTGGCTAACGGGAGTCAGAGGTGAGAAGCTCAGCAATGCATCAAGTCGCACAAAAATGTGCACTGTGGCCATGCTGTCAAACAACAAATCCCAAAACAAACAGGCAGCCTGTCAATCTTTACTTTTTCAAGGTCAACAAACCCTGGTTCTGAAATGTTAGTGAAGCCATTAAGAGAAAGCTGTTTCAGGAGTTGATTCTACGTTTGGAAAGCATCTGAACGCTGGTTTGTAAGTGTTTGGACACAAGGAACCGTTAGGTTTCACGTCCCCAGCAGCTTCATTTGTTTCGTAGCTTGTGTGCAGGGATGTTTCTCTCTTTAAAACCAAATCATATCTTCACAGATATGTAAGGAGCTCTGTGATCTGTATCTGAATTACTGATTTCTTCTGATTCTGTGTCTGCAATTAACTTTCATTAGGAAAGGAGAGACTAGTGTTTGTACATGCATAGGGTAAGCATTTTCTTTTGGTCCTTTTCTCACTTCAGTGTTGCTTGTCCTCTTTGCTAGGGAGAGGGAATTGATGCTAACTCAGACAGATATCCTTTGGCACTTGAAATCTCCAATAAGTAGAGTCGGGTACCAGAGGACTAGACTTCAATGTCTTTTTAATAGAAGAACTCCTCAGCGCCATGGTTCCTGTAGATTTCCCACAAATGTGTAGGTTGTTGCTACTTGCATCTGGTAAGGGGGTCAGCTGGAAAAGAGCAGCTGAGAAGGGGGAGATTCTGCTGCTGTGCCTCTTTGAGCATTGAATGGCAGAAAAACGCTGGACAGTGTCATGAATAGTCTTCGTGTTCCATGACCGTTTGTTATTGAGAGAACAAGGAGACAAGCAGGAGAAACATCTCTTCTTTCAGGTCCCCGTTGCCTCACCCTGAGTTGTCTGTTCCTTGAGACAGCTGTCCTTTGTCCTTGCTCTCACATTTGGTGTGGCATTGACAAAGTTGCCAATAGGTATTTATTTTTTCTTAGTATTTAAAAGAAATGTTGAACTAGACCTTTTTCAGTTACAAAAACTAGCTGCTTTAGAGAGTTGGAGCAAGGTGATGGTCAGTGAAACCTGTCGTATGGAAGTGTAAGAGGTGGAGAAAGAAATGCCAAGTGGCTTGGATGGGGGATGAAGCACGTAATCAGATCTTGTCATTTGTTTTTCTGTCACCTCTTGGAACAGGGATTGTTGTAATTCCTTAATGAATTGCAGGTCTCACTCATTGTGGAACTGTATCTTCTGTCATTCCTTCCCTAGCTCATTCCTTCCCTAGCTCCAACTTAAAAATCATTGCTGGCTGGAGCAGTCTGCAAGGCAGGGAGAAATCAAACACACAGAAAGCCAATGTCGATTAAAATTTGGAGGGGCTTCTGCCCTGATAGAGTTGTGAGTGACTTACATTGCCTTTCTGAATGTGCATCTGGGCTTTTTGTGCACAGTATCACTTTGCTTGCATATCAGCTTTTTAAAATTAAAATGTCTTTTAATCACTTTCGTATAAATATTGAGGGATAGAGGACCAAAGAGGTCCTCCCAAGAGGACCAAATGAATTGTGAACATGTTAAAACAGAAATTAAAATTGAACTAGTGGGGGGCATTCTTTAAAACCGCTACTGTTTTTCTTGTTTATTCTTAGTCTTGCTTTTAAGGCTGAAAACAAACAGTATAAATCTTGGAAAAGATTTTTGTTTCTCTCTTTTCATTTTGTTTTATTTCCCAGTGTGATAACTTTCATGTGCCGTGGGATCAGGAGGAAAAACAATGGCGTCTGAGTGACCAGCATAGCGGAAGTGATATACAGAACAAAGGCGGCTTTTTATTTGTAATCTCTGAGGTTTTTATTCGTCTCAATTCATAACACAGGAAATCAATAATTTTCAGTTGCTTTGGTAAAGTAGTATTAGGTCAAAATCAAGCAGTCCTTTTAACAAATGAGCTTACTGTAGTGTTCCCAGCTGTAAGGCTAGGGTTTCAAAGCAGTGTGGTTTCTACTTTGATTTATTTATTGTCAGCAGCTTGTCAGGCCTTTGTTTGAATTAGGAGCCATTGTGGGCAGCCAGAAATTGAACTTTATGTAATGTAAGCTATCTGTCACTTAGTATCAGTTCCCTAACAATGATGCTAACACATTCAGACTGCAGCATCTGGACCTCTCACTTGAGTTTGCAGCCACCAGGTAGGGTCTAGTGTTTCAGTGCTTCCATACAGTTCCTTCCCAGCCACTTCCCATCTGTGTATGACTGTCCCACTTCCTTCGGGGTCAGTCACCAGTGCTGCTAGTGTCACCAGACAAGCCTTTTCCCAAGAGAAAATTTTTTTTTAGCTCTACCACTAGTTAAACTGTTCTAGACTACTAGATTCATTGCTTTCACCTTAAAAGTCAGAAAATTAATAATAAAGCAGTAAGTTGTGAGATTGCACCTGAGTGTGTCTCTGAGATGAATATATTGCTTTTGATTTCATGCCCAATTCTCAAAAAGTGGTTCTTGAGTCTCTTTAATATTTTACAAAATGGAGGCTAACGTTTCCATGGACCGAGGAGGTGTGACTGCAGGGAAGACTAAGAACAAGCGTTACCGCTGGGTTCTCAGCCTCCCTGACAAAGTCAGTTCTTGAAAGAAAAATCTGTAAAAGTTAATGTACTAAATGTTATTAACATTTGTGACCTGCCATCCGCCTCCTCCGGTTCCTTCATGGCTGTCCAGCTTTTCTAGGAACATGCCTGTAGGTATTCCGTGCTTTCCCAGCTGAGGAAGACCTCAGAGGAAAGCAGGCAAGCCTGTCCTTGAACAAGAGAAAAATTCACAAATCTCCATCCTGGGGCTTCCTGGCAGCTTCCGAGAATGTGGTTCTGTGATTGCTGCTGCTGTTGCATATGGTGCTTGGGGTGCCTGGGGGCTGGCTGTGGATGAGGACCCCGTTGTGCTTGGGACCCAGACACAGCATAGAGACTTGAGTAGTGCAGAATAAAATCAGGAGGTGGGCTGGACTGAAGGACACTCTTCCTCAGATCTGTGCTCTGTTTTGTACGGAGCAAAGTACCTGTTGGCACTAATGACAGAGGTCTGAACCTTCAAATAAATAAGGTACCTTTTCTCCTATGCTGCCTCTGTTTTCTTCCACAAATTGGCTTCTTATTTTAGGTATTAATTCACAAGTTGGAAAGCTCAGATAGAGCCAGTGAGGGGGAAGCTGAGCCCGGAGCAGTACCTGTTTTGTCTCTTTAGCAGGGAGGGGGAATGAAACTTCCCTCAAAACATCTGGCTGGGCTGAGCTGTGCCCGTACATCCACCCCCAGGGGAAGATGACTGATCCCAGGGTGGGGCCAGATCAAAAGGAAGGTGCAGGGAAATGGAAATAGGGGTGAAAAGGGATGCCAGCACGTTTAAAATATCTGCTGCATCTGTCCAGTAGTCTAGCTCCTGTTTGTGGAATAAATTTTATGAAAGATGCATTTATTTATGTTAGCCAGGGTTATGTAGGTCTAGACCGACTGGCATGGTTTAAGAGGTTGGGAAAGAAAAGAAAAAAAGACCAAATTATTTTGCTTGCACTTTTTGCTTTAAGGTAATTTAGTCTAAAAATCTTTGAAGTAAAATAAACATTGTATTTTAAGTAGCTGAAGGCATTTACTATGTTTGCAAAAGCCCTTTGCTCTTTGCAGTCTGGTTTGAAGAGATTTGTTTTTGTCCAGAAGAAACAAAAATATTTGTGAGTTGGCTTTTGATTCCTGGATTGCCAGGAGCGCTCTTCTGTGTGAAGTGAAAACATCATTTTAATATGAGTGTGAAGGAGAGGTGCCCTGCTAGTGGGGTGATCTAGAACAGCTCCATTAAAATCTTTCTCTCAGTGGCTGCTTTCAGGAACGATGGGTTGGATTTGTTTTGTTTTCCTTCCCTGAGCGCTGCTGTTAGGGTTGGCACTGACAGCGGGCTTGATGTAGGTCCTGTGGAGAGACGTTGCCCTCAGGAGCCTCAACAGGTAACTGGTCCTGAAAGTCTCCTGTGTGCTTGTCACCACCTGAGATTTGGAGCACCTTTCCAAGTTCTGAAATGTTCAGTGGTCCCTGTGCAATCTGTGTTCATCTGGTGTCATTAACTCAGCTGGCAGGGACAGATTTGCTGTTAGCAATGGAAACCCCATGGAACACAACAGACCTTGAAGTCGGATGAAAAATGGCATTTTCAGCTGCATTTTGCTTTGATCTTCCCTGCCAGCTGCACTGTGAATATGTATGGATCAGACCTGAAAATACATTTGTGAGCCCAAAATGTTGATGCCTGCAGTGCTGCTGTTGGGCTTTATTAGATGCAGAGGTTTCACTTGTACTGCAGAATGGGCAGCTACAGATGCTTGTTCCCTCTTGGCACACGGGTGGGATTTTAGATTCAGGTTTGGTAACCACCTGTTGTATTTTTTTCAGTGCACTTGTAATAATTTGCTGTAAATGTTAATCGTTGCCCTTCAGTTTCAGTCCATGTGCACAGACCAGTCTGCTTATCTCTGGATGTGCTTCGTTAAATCCGATGGGATTCCTGCTCTGCAGTCATTTGCCTTATGTACCCTGCAGTTCACAAAGAACAGTTAAGAGCAGTTGAGATCATGGAGTGTAGAAAGATATAATATTTATTCTAAGCTGTGTGTCAGAATCAATGACCATTATAAAATGAAAAATTATGGCAATAAATTATTGGTAGTGTAATAAAGTCAGAAAACACCTTGAAGTGTGAGAACGTGATTCTGGTAAACAGATAATAAACAAACCAGATTAAAAACCAACCCAACCCCTCCCAAAAGACTTGATCTCAAGAAACAAGCCACACAGAAGTCAGTGAAATCTGCTCTGATGTGAAATGCTTCATCTTCTGGCTATCAAAATACTAAAGTAAAATTCCTAAATCTCTTGCAACAGGCATGCATGAATTTCTCTACTGTCTTCTGAAATATTTATAAGAAAAACTACTTAAATACTGGTTTTGCCACTAAATCTTTTGAAAACGAAAAAAACACAGGAAAGGTTTGTGTACACGACAGAATTTTGCTTGTTTATGTTGTTAGAGTTTGATTTCACTCCTTGAATATAAGGTTATGTTTAAAAGCTGCGCTCTTCTGGCGTCTGCCCAGGTTAGGTTCTTCAGAACTCTTTAGTGTGGGGTAAAATAAGCAGTAGTAGTAGTTAAACAAATACGGCACAGTCAAAGCAAACACTTTGATCCAGTGTCGTTGACAAATGAACTGTTATGGAAGGCTTTAATGTGTTTTGTTTCTGTCTTGCTGCAGCGCATGGCATTAGATGAATCGAAACAGGTGGACTGTAAAAATGCCATCTCTATCTGTGTTAGGAACTGATACAATTAATGAAGAGTTATAGCAGTGCGATGTGTCTTTTAGTGAGTGCATTTGAAAACACATTTGGCAATAAATACATCGTTCAGTTACATAACTAACCCATTAATTTAAGGAAAAGGTTAAGAGAGATGATGATGATGTCTAACCTCTCGTATGTATGTTGAACCTAGCTACTACCTGCTGTTTGGGCAGAGATTGCGGCTTGCGATAGTCTTTATACGGTCTCCAGCACCTGTACGTTGTAGTCTTCTGGAAGGAAGTAGTAAAGACTGAGCTACAAGAGCCTTGTCCTGTGGGTTGTTCTCGGTATTTGTGAGACAATGTCGCGTTGCCACTTCTTTTGCACTTGTGGGGTCTGCAGTGATTATGGTTCAAAACAGTGTCCCCTTGTGTCAGAGAAAGATGTAACTGGTGATTTAAACAGGGAGGGGCCTTTGCCATTATATAAATATGTTAAGGAGCTCTCTTGTGCCAAAAAACTTAAAGCTATGATCTGCTAGATACAAACCACGTGATAAATTGCCACAAAAAATGACGAGCTAGCAGTAGCAGCTCTTTCAATATACATTGCCCCACAAAACATAATGCCTAAAAATGAAGAATCTCTCTCATTCTGGATCTTTTTGATGTTCAAATCTCAGCTGCATAAATGATGAGAAGGAAATGTAAGATGCTTCATTGCACTGCGGTGGTTCTGTGTGGAAGAGAAACCTTTGAGCCAGCATCTGGGAGATGATTTCTGTTGAATTTAGTATCAGTGGATGCAAAAATTGACCTGCCCTTTCCCCTGGGTGTGAGTTGTTCCCATAAGAGGTGGGAGACAGTTTTCTGCAGTGACTCCTGTGCTGCTGCAGTTCACAGTCTGAAGCGTTGGTTGAAACTTTTGTTGATCTCAGACTAACTTAATACAACAGAATAAGAATTTTATGGCTTACTGAAGAGCTGGCGTGCACTCACGTCTTTTATCCCTTCTGTTGGATCTGGCAGAAAATCAGTGCATTTACCTCACTGCGGTACGGCAAAGCTCTTCTTTGGTTTGGGTGGGTTTGTTTGTACTTCATAGCTTTCAGGAACCTGAGTACTCCTTTTGCTTGAGGCTCAGGTATGAACACATGCCATCTAACCTGAGGCTGAGATGTCAAAGTCAGGGACTCAGCACGTTTCTGGAGGTGCCCCCTCTCCTGCACAGATTTATAGACGGAGCCATGGGTTTTCCAGCTAAGAGCAGAAAGTGAGGTGGGACGAATGCAAGCCTAATTGCATTTCCGAAATGAAATATAAGCTTCTAAAAAATCTCTAAAAAGCATGGGTGAATCTTTCCGATGTAGGTGAAGAAGTGTCAGTTGACAGATGCCCTGTCACCACCATCTCTCTGGCACTTTCTTTACAGGTGTGCAAATCTTGCTCCTAGTGCTTACATGGCTTTGGAAGATAGGATAGGCGTTACTAAACCACTGAAACACTTGTGAAGACTTTCAGGATATAATGCATATCTGTTATGTAGCTGTATCAACCAAAAATGTGCCTTGCAATGCACCCCCTGATTTCAGGGTCCTGTATGTCCTCGGAGAGCTAATGAGCTTGTTTGTTTTTCTGATTTAAACAAAGTCCTTATGCTTTCAAAGCATGGAGAAGCAAACAGATTTGATACCTCGTTCTCTTTTGTTGGATGCAGTTGTATTTTATTAAAAAGACACCATTCTGTACTGCTGTTGCCGTACAATGTTTGCGCTGTACAGTTTGAAAGAATGGCAGGGATGGTTATGATATAATGTCCAAATACCACTTAATCGGGTGATTCCTTAACTGATCATCTCTGGAAAGACTGGCATTCTTCAGAGTTCAAGAGTTTAAGTGAACTCCCCCCTGAATGGGAGGCCAGCTCCATGGTCTTGTTGCAGCAGTGTTGTACTTGAGTATTTGTTGAAAGCCTTGTTCAGCGTGATGCAGACTGACTGCTCTCACTTCTTTATTGCTTCGTATTTTATCAGCTCTTAAGTGATCTTTAGACTCAAGTATCCGTAATCCTTTACTGTGTCAGGGCTGTAAGGATAAGTACCTGAATGTGATGAACAAACTTGCTTCAAAGTGGAAATTGCCGCATAGATAAGGTCTGGGGGAGCTGGGTTTAAATGAAGAAAGCAGTGAGATGTAATCTCCCAGGAGATCTGAAAGGAAATCTGATTGCACTGGCTGATTTAGAGAGGAAACACTGATTTTTCACTGACATAGTTTATCCAGCTTTTATTTATCCTATGTGTTGCCGTACAATTATTGTGGTCTGTTGTGAAAAAAAAAATATAAATTTTCTTTGCTGCTAATGTCCCATATATAAGCCCCTATGTGCCTAGAAGTTTGTCATTGCAGCCCTGTCACTCTGTGCAAGCCACGAGGTGGCTGGTAAATTAACGGGTCACACCTGTGAAATGTTCCTCCTGCAGCGCCCGCTTCTAGAGACTGTCTCTGCTTCTTGCTGTGGAAGTTTTCCTCGTTTGTCGTTTTAAACAGGAAAAATGTCCAGCCCTGTTCTTCAGTACAGTGCAAGGGGAAGTGTTGGTGGAGATCCTGTGGGCAGCCTGAGATTTTGGTTTTTTACTCTTCAGCTCACTTTGGAGGACCAGCAACGGCTGCCCCCTCATCTAGACCTCCTTTGCTGTCCGGTTGCGTTGCTTAACCTTTTATCAACAGGGTAATGCCTTTCACCTTCGCTTTTGTCTAATACCTGAAGGGGAGGGATAAAAAATAATCTGTAAAACATGTCAGTGATGCTGACTGGCAGGATGGCTGTTAAAGGAAAGCGAGGAGTTGCCCGACTGCTTTCTCCGTGTGCTGCTCCGGGCTGAACATCCCTTATTGTTCTTTCTGGATGTGCCAACTCAGCATTGCAATGGTGCATAATATATACAAAATATGAGTGGCTGCATATGTCAGATTGAGAAGTAAACACGGCAGAGCGGGTCCTCTGATGTTTATGTACTGCTCACTGGCACGAGCAGGAGCTCCGTACGTCTGAGGGCAAATTCAGCCTGGGTCATGAGTGGAAAAAAGTGTGCCTTGAGCAAAGGCTGCGTATTGTGCATTTCAGTGAACATCATTTGTAGCTGGCTTAATATATACCCTCCTCACATTGTATATCTAACCGTAGTGATTAGCGCCTGTTAGGAATAAATGTGGTGACAAGCTGTACCTTGCTGTAGTTGCTTAAAAGTTACAAATAGGCATGACTGAGTAGTTGAAGGACATTGAATTAAACATGCTTGAATTAATAGGGTAATGATTGGTGCTGCTCAGCGCTATAAAATAAACACTCGCTGGAGCTCTGTGCTGTGTGGCAACCAGATCGAGCCGTGGGGTTGCTGGAATTATTCTGAAATGACTCGACTTTGTTGTTAAGTGAGAGAGATAATCCGAAGAAAGCTCTCTCCTTAGGCTCCCTGTGCCGTTAACGTTTTAAACCCCGCGTTGGCTCGTTGTTATGACTTCAGAGATACTCTAAAGCCTTTGTTAAATTGATAATTAACTCTGCAATGTTATAATTAGACATTTGAACTTGGCTGCATTCAAAAAGAAAGCGCAAGAATGAAAATCCTAACCCATGTTGTTTCTCTGCAGCTCATCAGCATGGTCAGAGATGGATTAAAGTTCCACAGGAGTTGAAAAGCAATGGGAATCGAAGGCATTAGCCAGCCTTGCAGGAAGGATAGGGAGCCATTAATCCACAAAGTTTTTCTTTGAAAGTATGGAGCGAGAACAATGTCAGGAGCCTGAAATGGGTTACTGCTAGAGATTGAGGCTTAAGCTCATAAAACCATTTAGATGGGAATGTTGGGGTAGAAGCGTGAGTTGGGGAAGCCTTAAATTTCCAGCCCCGCGATGGAACGTGTTATACCACACGGTTGCGTGCTGCCGCTGACCTGTTACGAGTCTGTAAAACCAGCCGAGGAAGCACCGTAAGGCAGATTTGAACAACAGCAATGAGCCCAAACCGCGGCGAAGTTTGAGAGTTGGACGCTGTGGTTAAAGTTTATGAGGTCCAGGGCTGGGAGAAGCTCAGCCCTAAGTCTCCCACTTTCTTTCCTCGGTCTCTCCTGATGGAGTACGAGTCGAGACAACAGCTGGTAGCTACTATACGCCTGGCTGCATGGTGGGTGGGAAAACCCATCTCCATAGAAACAGAGAAGGCATTGCTTGTGCTGCTCCTGCGCGAGCTGGGGAGTAGCTGCTGAAGACATCTGGTCAGTGTAGCCAGTTCTCAGGGGAAATTAGCTCATTTCATCTGATAGTAACCACAGAAACTTTTGACTTCGTTTAATAGTATGATGCTGAACATGAGATAGAAGTGGCTGGTTCAGCAGTTTCGAAAGTCAAAGATTATCTGACTACTTTTAGATAAATATTTTATTAAGGAAGGCTATTGCTTGTGCTCGTTCCCCACCCCCCTGCTCTTCCCCGTGGCGATGTTTCTGTCTAATACGGTGGTGGTTCTTCAGTGTGGAGTGGGTTTTAGGAATTTAAAGGCAGTTTTCTCTTTATAAATATTTATTTCGTTTGCTTACATGAGCTCTTTTTATTATACAGTGAACCCTCTAAGCCTTTCATCTTAGTGGAGCTCAGTACAGTGTGAGATGCTGTCTGTGTTAACATACTGTGGCTTGTTCCCTACAAAGTTCACTCTCCACCCCCAAAATCTTGAGTCAATTAACTCTTAACTATTTTCAAAAGAAATATTCTGAACAGCTTATATGGCTACAAATAAACATCAAAATAACTGGTGAATATGTGTCAAAGTCTTGAGCTAGTTAACACCAAAGAAATCAATTACAGATCATATTTTTGTGTACAATACAGGAAAATTCCTAATTGATTTTTGCAGAACAAATTCTGCATCCAATATGCAGAGACTATGCTGAGGATATGGTGGTTGGGTATGCTCTTGATTTCTTCTGTTTACCAGAAAAATCTATCAACTTATAGTATCCTGTGTAACATCATAAATTTGGAGGAAATGGAAGAATGGAAACTTTTTTCCATTTTCATGCAAGGACATAATTATATTTTTTTTTTCATATGCCAATAAATGAATGTAGTGGACGATAGCTTTTCTGTAAGTGTAATGCATGCTGAAAAGTGTCTTATAAGACACCCAAGAGCAACATCCTGAAGTTGTGGGGCACAAATAAATGCTCAATTTTTCACCACCCCCTGCCTACTACTGACACCGACTCCTGGTTGTAAATATTTGAACTCAGTGGGTTGTTGTGACTATAATGAAGTAGAAAATGAAAAGGCGTGGACAGGCATAAGCCTGAACCATATGTCTTCCTTTGTGGCAGACCAGCAGAGTTGGTCAGTCTTTGAGAAGCCCTTCCCGTGATTTCTGTTTGAGCATGTGTGGGTGGATGAGAGAAGTGTGTTCAGCTCTGCTGGACAACAGCAATGCCTATATGGAGAGTAAGAGCTGCTAGCTGACATAGTTCTTAAAGATCAGGGCAATCTAAAGGTCTTAACGGAAGTCTGAGAATTGCTGATAATAAACAATGTGGCCTGAGCTTCCTCAAACAAGTCAGATAAGTACAGAAGATGTTCGAGGGTCCCAGGTGTGGGTTATATAGATGATAATAAACCAGATGAGCAGAGATCAGTTAATCAAAGAAGTTTAATCAATCTGAGGTGACTACATGATGAATTCATATTCCTTATTGGATGGAGGTTCATAGATTTGCTCCATCTGCTGAGCTCATGCTCTGATGAATCAAGAATTACATCTCCCTGGCGAGTTAAACCATTGAAACTAAGTGTCAGATTTTTTTCCCCAAAATGCTTCTCTTTCCTTCTTGGAAACAGTCATGTAACAGTGTTAAGAAGTATGGGTGTGGGTGGTGGTAGAGAGGACATGGAGGAAGTCTTTCCTATTCACTCGTAACTTCATAATGAGTTTCATGGCAAATGAGCTCTCCTTGAAACTGAAAAATAAAGCTCTTGGTTTCATAGTTTTACAGAAACTTCTTCTTGCAAGAGATTTGCATTTAGTCACTTTTTTTTTTTTTTGTAAACAAAGGTTACAGGAAAAAATTCTACTTAATCATAGAAAGATGATAGTGTTATAGAAAAAGGTATGATGCTAGGGGCCTTCGGATATCTAGAGGTGGGCAGTTGTTTGCCTTTCTGGTTTTTTTTGTTTGTTTTTATGAAGCCGAATGGCTTTGGTTGAAACTTGCAATAAGTCTTCCTGAAGCCGGATGTTGATAAAAATTCGAGAATCCCAATGAGTGTGGTTATTGACATGAAATCTTTTCTTTCAGGGTGTAGAGAGGGTATTCTTTTTCTGCCAGGCTCCTTATTTTCACACCACTTTCAGGAAGTTTAAATCTCCTTTGACGTGCCTGACCTCCTGATCTGTCCGGATCAGCCAGTGGATTTGGGAGTTTTGAGAGGGAAGCTGGAGGTAGACGTGGTAAACACATGGGCCTCCCTAGAGACACCAGCCCCAAAACAGAAACCCCTCATAAACCTCTCTTTCAAGTGAGAACCGACAGTAAATTTCCTCTGCTGTTTGTGCCATTGCTCCAAGCTGAGAACTCTTTATTGGATAATTCAAAGCAGTTCTTCTAGGCTGACTCTGAATTTTTATGCAGCTTTTAGCTAAGAGGTTAGGTAGTATAAGGCGATCGCACAGGGTTTCCCTTCATGGGAAAGGATAGGTCCTCCTGAGAGCCTAGTTTATTATATCTTAAGGTGCCTAGGACACTTAAGATGAATTTCCCTCTGTGTGTGCCTATTTCTCTCCATTTATTACAGAAAAAGCCGTGCATACTTACCCTATTGAAGTACTTGGAGTTTGCATTTTCTATGAAGTCACTTTCTAGGCAGGTAGTTAGTACTGACTCGGTTAATCAGTATTTATACTGATGGTGTTTGTGTAATCGTTTTGTAGTTACGAACATGCTTGGAATACATCACATGTGGGCACGGAGGTTTTTACCAGTTCAGATGGTGTTTGGAATATGCTGCAATTACAATTCTGATGCCTGGATATATGCTGGCTTTTTTTTTTTTTTTCACTTTTTCCTTTCAAGAGGTGTAAATCATTGATGATGTGGCTCAGTACTTGGATACCTGTAGTGTAAGGGTGTCATCTTCCCTTTTCAGCAGGTAGGTTTGACTGTGCTTGTTTGCTATGGATTGCAGCTCGCTTCAAGGGTCATCCCACTGACTCGGATGGGAATATTCAAGAATAAAGTGATATATGGTGGAAGAGGTGTCAGAGATCGGCTCTGTGTGATGCAGCGCAGGCAGCTGAGTGTTAAAGCCCTGAGCTGAAGTCTCATCCAGTGATCCAGATGAAACAGAATGTCAGGAGTATTCTTCCTGCCAGAACTCTGAATAGCTGCTTTTATCACCGACTCCTATGATGGTGCTGGCTCGCAGGCAGAGTTGCACAATGGACTCAGCAGAAGTACGAACCCGAGCAAAAGAGGAGTTTCTTGGCTCTCAAAGAGGAATAAATACTTCAGCGGGGTTCCTTTGAGCCTGAATTCTGACTGACTTATCTTTGTATTTATTTTAACAGTAAAACAAGTTGAAGGTTGAAAAAAACCCCACCTGCTTTAAAGAGTAGAAAGAACTACAGAACGTGAAGTAAAGTTAAAAGGAACTCCTTGAACGTTGTTAAGGATTCCAAAAGTAGTCTTTAATTGCTGCCAAAACTAATGTGGCTGGAATTTCCATGGAAAACATCAGTGCAGTGGCTGGTTAGTATACAAGTACCTCCAGTTTGCAAGAGATTTTTTTTTTTTTCCCCTCCTCAAAGCTTGTTCACCCTGTTCTCCATGTTGAAAAAAAAATAAAAATCCATGTTTAACACTATGCTTAAGATTAAAGTAGTCAGATAGTTCTCAGCAATATTAGGAGTCACGTGGTGGTAGCCACTCGGTGTTGCTCTGAGAACTGATTGCTTATTCTACAACCACCTTTGTTTGCTATCTTTTTAAACATAAAAAATAAGCAAGTTAATTGTAGAGGTAATTCCCGCAGCCTGCAAATAATTCACAAAAAAAGCGCTTTTGTAGCATTTTTCAGGGTGATTTGGCACCTGATATGAACACATTTCATGTCTTAATAGCATGAAACATTCATTACTATTACTCAGAGGGTGTGAAACCACAGATAGTGTTACCAGCGAGTTTCTACCACTTTTTGAGTACCGTAAAGCCTGCTGTTTAAACAGGCACAATGGTTAACGGTGTGTCGTGTGGGCCAAGTACTATGGCTCATGGTAACAGGATTCTCTGATGTAAACTGCTAGCCAGGGGCAGATTTCTAATGGGGAAAGCTTTATTGATGGACTTATTAAAACATGCATTCATGTCATCAGCTTTGGTATCCCAAGTGCAATAGCTTATAAATATTCAAACACCAGTTATGGGACACAGCTGTACCCTGCTTTCATGTCTTGTAGGTTTCCTTGGGCCATCCAGCTGATGAGGAAATGCGCACTGTACACAAAGCAGTCCCTTATGTGCCTTCCTGGTGGAACGTAATTGTTATTAATTACACCCTGAACAGTGCTGGCAGTTGACACTTCTGTACAGAGTTAAATGTGCAGTGTGTGTGTTATGTGTTCAGCAAAGGGGAAGCACAAGGTTGTCATTAAAGCCATTTTTAGCAGCGCTAGAAATAGGGTGCGCATCCAAGCGTGGCGGACCCACGTGTTTCACCCAGCGAGAAGGAACTCGCCGTATGGGTGAGTTTGGTGTTGCTGCCTTGCTCCCTTCAGCAGAGGAGGACAGCCTCTGACCCTGGTTTCCACATTTTAGCCACCTTCTAAGAGAACTGGAAAAATATCCAAACTGAACTGCAGTTTAAGTAGACTCTTCCTTCTGTGAGATCTGTCAAAAAGGCTAAAACTTTTGAAATTCGATCATTTCAAGGCGTCTTTGCCCCTTCAGATATTATTTCTTTTGTAAAACTATTAAAAATGGATGTAACCCAAACTCTTTACGTGCACTGTTCGTGTGTCAGTATTTGCTTGCTGTGCATCAGGAATTCCTTTTTTTCCTCCTCAGTCCCAGAAAAGTGCTTAGCCTGGTAATTATTTATTTTGCATACTGAGCAAATATTGCTTTAAAATAATGTTTTACAGTGGAAAGAACATTATCACCTCTTAGTAATGACATGATGCGAAAAATGTCACGTGTTTCGGTTGTTTGTCACACTGAGTCGTGGCTTGTGTATTGAGTTAGTAAATACTAAGGCTGAGTAGGTTTGAAGCAAGGAGTTGCTTTTCTTTAATGTAACCTCTAGCTTCATTTCTCTACAGACAGCTGGTACGAGTGTGGGTTCATCACTAGTTCCTCCGTTGCTGAACAAGTATATTTTTGGGTGGGATGAGCATCGTTGGTTCCAGTGGGTAGCCTTAGCTCTCTGGTTTGGCAGCAAGAAGACCTTTGGTGTCTAGACTAGACTTACAGGTTTTTGGTGATATCACCTCTAACACAATGGAATCTTGAGAGGCTTAAGCAGGACAGACATACTAAAAACAACTTTTTGAAACAGTGAGTATTGAGAACTGCAGAGAAGGTATTAAAGGGAAGGCTAAAAAATTTGATAGTAATTTGATGGTTAAAAAAAAAAAAACAAACGGAAAAGTTTTTAAAATTACTGACTGAATTTGTTTAGCTGTGGAACCAGACTGCCATTTGCTTTATCACATAAGGTATTGGGAAAAAATGTTTGAGAGGTGGGCATTGCCAAAGATGTGTTTAGTTTGGTTGCTAATTTAAGCAACAGTAAATCTCAGACCAAAGAGAAAGCCCTAGAAATTCAGCGATTCCTAGAAAAAATCACACCATGAGTCACCCAGAAGTAGAGCTCACATAAGGAGCAGCTATGCCTCAAGCTTTAGAAAAAAGAAGGCAATAGTAATGCAATAGTATGAAGTCCTGCTCCACTGCTACCTCTTGGACATTCTGATGCGTTAATGCATTTAAAATGCATAACCAGTGCTTTAGTTGTTTTTAATAATGTATATTTTAAAGGGGACTCTAAATCTGTCGTGCATCGCCCAATGTTCCAGCACAAACAACGCTCATCTGTCTCTAAACCATGCTCCTTGTACCCCTTCATTTAGGTTGCAATAGTTTTTCCCTCTTCAGTTACCACTGCACAGGGGAGATTCTGGTTGGGTGGCTTTTGCTTGCTCCATCAACTGCCTGCTAGCCTATGGACTCTTAGCCTTTAGCTTTTCCTTGCCGTGTCCTAGGCATTCCTTTTATAAGGTTTCTCCTTTTGCAAGAAGCTTTGGAGTGTAGTGTTGCTGAATTCTGCCAAATATCAGTTTGGGGCTTTTTTTTGTTAAATTCATTCCATATAATGCCTCTTCGTTTCCTGAGGTATTTGATGTCTTGAAGCTCAGACCAGCTGCCACTGAGACGGCCGTGGCTTTTTTTTTTAAAAGATTTTTTTTCTTCCAGCAATGAATAGTGCACTTGTCCTTTATTTGTAAAGGGAGCAGGGGAAAGGTGATAGTGAGTGAAGCGAGTTTCACAGAGCTGGAGTTCTCCTTTCGTAACTTTGAATTCTGCAGAGAGCTGCCTCTGTTGCACCATTTATTTATGTTGGACCCCAAACTGATAGAAACACGGATCCAAGTAAAAATATAAGTCTTTGCACATAACGGTAGCTTGGTTAATGGGCTATGCGACTTCAGAGAGATCTGGCTTATATCTTCATTTTGCAAATGTAAGTTTAGTTTGGTGTGTTTGGAACAGTATCAAAGCTCCGGGGGGAGTTTGCACTGAGTTAATCATGTGCTTTCGTTGGTATAAATTAACTTCCCATTTGGGTGTGCTCTAATCCCGATGCGCTGAGGGATAGCCGCAACTGGTTAATGCTCGCTGACTGGAACGGGCTCAGGAAATTGGCACGAGGAGGAAACTCCTTGCCTTCAGTACGTGCAGTGCATTTACCACTTAGCTGAAAACGCTGACTTTGTTGCCTTGGGTGAGGTTTATTTTGCCTGTCAAATAATTCTCCTCTCCTCCTTCACCAATTTTAGAGGCAACTGTAAAATGCTGACTGAACGGGCTGTGTGCATATGGCATCGGAGAGGTTTTTTATTAGCTTAAACGAGCACACGTGTTTTCCTGTGAGGAGTATGAAGTGCCTGGACTGCAGGTTCAGTGTGTGAGTGTTTTTGCAGCTGTGTGGAAGAGCATGATGCGTATTCCCTGGGGCAGGCCTGGGAGAGAGCTCAAGTATGTTGGGGCAAAAGCAGGTTGTGTTTATGGGAACGTCAAACAGAAATATGGCACTTGAACCCTTATCAACGCTGAGCCTGATACCGGTAACCCAGCAGCGGTTGCCCAGGTGGGTGGAAGGAATGCCCCGCTTCTGTCCACGCAGGATTTGGTTTCAGAGCTTGATGGCTCTATCCTGCAATGCCGTCCTGCCAGGCTGGAGGAAAATGAAAACTTGCTTTTTCCCTTTGTTATCTGGAAATGATGGAGACCACCATTAGTCCAGTTGAAATTTAGCTCTTGTTAAACTGTTTTTGAAAAGCATGGTCATTGCTCAGGCCAGAAATCTTGCTTTTGGAGGGTGAATTTTGAAAACATGCTACCTCTAGAAAAAGAGGATATCGTGAGTATATGCACAAGTAGAGGTAACGTCCTGCCTTCGGTGACCTCTCACTCTTCTGGAAACGTCTGACTTGCAGAACACATATCGCATCCCAGAGAGGGTCCTATAAAGCCAAAAAGCATGCAGAGGAGCTGGAAGGGTGGAGCTGGGAATCCTGAAGCAAGGCTGTCCAGCACACAGCACCAGTTTGTAACCCCCTTGGAGGGAGGGCACGGGGAGGTCTTCTCTACACGGGAGAGGCAAAAGGTTAGAACCTCGTCAGAAAGAGCCTCTCTGGCGAGCTCTGTACCTGCTTTTGCAGGAGCAAGTTGTTGAAATAGCACATAACAGCTCATGGGATGGAGGTGTGGGGCCTCGTGGTGTTGCTGTACCTATCCAGCTGTACTTCCATCCGCGGCGCTGCTATCTTGTTGTCTTGGAGCATTCGTGTGAGAGTGGTGAGAGCCGTGGGTTTCTCTGGTTTGGAATGGAGTTAAAGACGGCTTGTGCTTTGCTCAAAGATGTATTATCAGCAATGAAGCTGGAAAGCTGAAGACTGCATTATGAAGAGACTCGTGCAGGGTGATGGGGTGGAAGGTTGTTCTAAAGCAGCCGTGCCCCGAGACCATCCCTTTGCCTGCAAAGTTACACCACTGACATCCGAGGCCCTTTGTAGCCAGTGGAAAACCTTCCCCTGCCTGTGTTGGGGTTTGGCTGAACCCTTTGGTGAGAAGAGCACCGAGGAAATCAATGAAAGGTGTTTTACATGCACCTAAGGGAGCTGGGTGCCTGACTCCTATTGAAATTTGATAGGACTTAGTTGCTTGGAGCCTTTGGAAAATCTCAACCTAAAATTGCAGGTCTGCAGTATTCTTTATGGGTCCCAGGGCTATTGTTCTGTGCTCTCGGCACCTGTTAAGGGAAAACAGAAAAGCTCCAGCACAGTCAGCTGTTCTAATGTCTCCTAAGTAAGTGTCCCTTTTTTTTTCAGAACATGAACACTTATGTAGATATTATTTCATCTTAATTAAGAACATTAATAGGGGAATTTAGGATTAATGATGGGCCTCTGAAGATAGGGATGTGATACTGATACCCTGGGTTTAGATTTCCATTGCCTGTTTAATCATTTGGTGCCAAATATGCTAGATGAAGAATTCTAGCGAGTGATACTAGGCTTTTTGAAAGGAAGGAACAGCAAGTGTTCTGGCTTCAAGCACTTCTTAAAAATCTTATCGTTACTGTTTTTCACTTGAAAAGGTGCAATTTACAAGATCTTTGGAAGTGAGGAGTTTAAGTAGGGGGAGAAAAATCCCTAACCCTAAATAGTGCTCTTGGCACTTGCTGTTGCTCAGTAAGTGTTTATGTATATGAAAAACCATTTATCTTTTTGGTTTTGATCTGTACTTCATCAAGTTGGGATTTTTACTTTATTGGCTTGGTGTCTGTGTTTGCCGAGGCCATCTGATTTCGCTGTTCTGTGTATCTGAGAGAACACAGTACAGCTTTCAGGAAGAAACCCTGCCTTTCTCAGCAGAACAAAGAGGAGCCTCTGTACAAAGTGAGTGAGATTAGAAGGAACAGTTGCCTGCGCTGCTGTGAATTTGCATACCCTGCTCGGGCTATACACAAGTGCTGTCTGCGTTTTGCAAGCCCTGATGTGTCAGGTGAACAGTATGCTGTGTACTCCAGCTCTCTCTGCAGCCTGCAGTGCTTCGGTTTTTGTGTGCTTCCCTTCTCTGGGTGTAAATGCATCCTTTTGCTCTACGGGAGAGACACGTTCCTGCTTTTTCTGATGAGGATATGCTGCATCCCTGCTTGTAAAGATGCTGAGCCTGTTCCTCTGGTGCCCAGTCCAGCTCCACAGCCCTTGGCTGACGGCAAGTGCCCCATTGCATTAGCATCAGCAGATCTATTGTCCCCTCTCTGCTCCTTCAGACACCTCCTTGTCATGACTTCTGAGTAAAACTGTTGGCAGTGTCCTTGCTCCTCTGCTACTTGCTGGGACTGCAAGAGAGTTACTGTTCCAATTTGCTGTTGGTGCACTGGCTCTGCGGCAGAGTTCTGCCATCGCCTTACAAACAGGTAATGGTGCAAGTAGTGCCACGGGAATCCTACAGCTGAGTAATGCTGGTTGGCAGGCGGTCCCTATATAAGCTGTGGAAGAGCTTATTTCCTTGTTTAAAGGAATTCATGGGAATTTTGTCATCCTTGAAGCTGGAATCTGAAAGAATCATAGGAATGATGTGGTTGATCTGTCCAACAAGGATAACATAATAGAGCTTGTGATATGGCAGAGATGGGTAGGAGTCATATTCCCAGTAAAATCGTGGGGTGGTAGTAAATTCTTACAGTAGAAGATGTGTATGCTTGTGAGGCTTAAAGTCATCCCCCTCATCAATGCCTCTTGTTTTCCTGTGCTGATTATCTCCCTTTCCTCTTAGGGCAGCCACCTCTGTGGCAGACAAAATAAGCTGTATGTCGTCTTTGATTTTCAGTCTTCGGTGTACATCATGGTATGCTTTGCCTCCTTGCTCCTAAAACATGTATTTTACCTCTCTTATGTTTATGGAGCTCATTGAAAAAAGTCTAGACTCAGAGTAAAGGCATTTTTGTTCCTCACAGGTTTCAGATGACCTCATCTAGTCCTCCCACATCAAATGGCTGCGTGAACTTCTGTGGTGCTCCGTGACCAGTTACAGCTTTGAGATCTACATGTGGAGCCACGGGCAATATATTCCTATGCAGATGCTTTCTCAGCCTCCGGAGACAGTTTCTTTATCTGTTAAATAGCTGTTGTTATGCTGTCATGATCCTTTCTATGTCAGGGTTTTGTTGTGGGTTTTTTTCCCCACAAGCTATTAATCTGTCTAATTGCTTAAAAACATCTCCTTCAGCTAAGTTTAGGGACTCTGTCCTTCCTTTTGGAGTTGCTACTGCACTTTATCTCACGGTGTGGGTGTTGGATGCCTCCCAGCGTTGGATTGTAGCTCTTCCGATCCAGTGGGGGTGGAGTAGTAAAGGAAGGGCTTTTCAAGATGCATTTATTAGCAAAATAAACCAGATACACATTTTGCTAGTCTACTCATGTGTATTTGTTTTCATAGATCTGACTCTCCAGTCATACAGCTGAAGAAGTCTGGTTCCTGCTTCAATTCAGTCAAGTCCTTTTCATAATAACTTTTCCCTGTTATCCTCTGATGGAAGGGACTTGGTCTTTTGCCTGATGGCATCCCAAAGTTTGTCAAGGCGATACTTAGTGTCCTTACCCATAGCAGGTCCAGTTCTTCAGTGTAAGTCAAACCTAATACATGGGCTTTTCATCGCAGCTGCTGTTTGAGCCCTTCTCTGCCTCTTCCCTGTGTGGTCGCATTATGAAACTGTGGTTAAGCAGAGGGCTCCTGTATGCCCACAGTGTGAAGGTACACGACTGTCACAGGGGCTCTTTTTGCCATGTCAGTGTAAGTTTTTAATCTCAGTGCTGTGTTTCTGTTTTCACCTTGTAGAAAGGAGATCACAGTTCAGTTCCCTGGGGTTCGGCGGGTCTTTGCACAGTGCACTTGTGTGTCCGTAACTTTAACCAAGAAAACTCTTCCACTGAGCTTTAACTGCACTCCCACTTGTGTTTTGCAGGCAGTTATTTTCTCTGTATTTTATTTTTTCCCTTGTGCTGAATGTTGCTTTGTTTCTTATTTCATTCATTCTTCACATCCTCTCTGTCTGCTCAGCCCTTTCTCCTTCCATTTTCCTGTACCAGCTGCTCGAAGCCATGTTTCAGTCTAGCTGATTCACTGTGAGGAGCACGAACTAAGAGCACTTAGTAGGTAGGTGTTGGTCAGGCAGTTAGGAGAAAGTATTAAAGAAACAGTGGATGAAATTAATCTGTAGTGCAACTCAGATTTGCTGAAAGTCTCAGGTGTGAGGCACCGCTGCTCGCTGTTAAATGGCTTTAACCCTAATTTCTACCAGCATAAATTAATTAAAGATCAAGTTGGCATCCTTCTAGTTAATGTAAAGTTTCATGTTAATCAAGAAAATATAGGCGATATTTTAGGAGCTCAGGAAAGCATAATTTTCAAATGTATTTTTTCCTTGTTGTCTGCAAGTTTCTGGCTGCTGATATAAGTGTGTACCGACAGCGATCCGTCAGCCTCCCCCACTCCCAGGAGACTGCTTATTAGACTTATGAAATGCAAGATATTAAACCCACTTTTGTCTGTCACACAGCCACGGGCAAGGGAGGGGGAGTTTGCCAGTTGCTAATGGATACCTGGATTTTTTGTGTATGACCATGAAGAACAGCTTGTGCACTTTCACCCCCGATGTTCCCTGAATAACTCGGGTCTCATTTAGGTCAATAAGCCTTTATCAAAACGTCAGGAGTGAAAAATGTGTCTTGGTGTAAGCCGACTGGTCGTTCCCTCCAGTCACCGCAGTCTATAGGACAATCAATGTTCTCTGAGCTTGTCTGCGTGTCACGCAGAGGGCTGGGTGACAGTAACCATTGACTGCGTGTCTGTCACATTGTCTTTGGGACAGCCCCCATTTGCATACTTGCCCGTGTGCCCGTTAGCCAACGAACCATGGAGGGCCTTTAAAAAACATAGGCGCACAGCTCCGATGCAGATTTCCTGTGTGGAGAATACACGCTGCTTTAAAGCACAATCCGGGCTTTCACGTCCTACCTTCTTGCTATGAAACCGCGACTGCCATCCTGACAGGGCCCTGGTGCCTGCTCGCAGTGCTGCTGGGGGCTGCATTGTGCTAAACACTAACTTTTCTCTGGGTTTTTCTTTGCCTACCATGATAATGTTTTTTGTTGTGCTTTTGCTTTTGGTAATCGCTCTGGGGGATGTCTGAGCAGTATTATCTGGGCTATCCCGTAGGATGAGAGGCCATACATCCCTTCCTCAAATGAGTTATTCTGAATGAAGGACAGCTTCTCCTCCCTCTGTGATTGCTCTTGTCTTTTGTTAAGGGAGTTTCCTCTGTGGTAGCGATGACAGGAGATGTAGGAGCCTTCTGCGTACAGAAGAGTACTGTTAGAGTTTATTGACCTTGTATGTGAAACGAATGCAATCACCTGATCAGCAAAGGTGGCCTCTGGTGCTTTATTCTGCTGTGACAGTTTGTGCTGCTTTTGGCTACAATAGAGTTAATGTTCTTCATAGTAAAACTGTTCAATAGTAGTCCAATTAAAAAAAAAGGGTGAAGGGTTCTGGTGGATCCTTTCAGAATGAAGCTGTAGAAGAGATTCTCGGGTCTGAGCTTCATGTTTATTGCAGCCAACAATCTGGACAATTTCATGATATCTTGAAAATCTGACTGGAATACAAGTGATCATGAACAACAGTGATAGCTGTTCTGCTGCATCTGGCATCTTACACGGGCTAGGGGATTGTCACAGCTAAGGGAGAGTCCTGCCTAATGGTCTTCTGGCTTTTCTAGAAGTGCCACAGGGTCAAACTTAACTCTGTGGTGCTCTGAGATGAAGAGTTTGTTACACCATCAAGAAACTGGAGTTTTAGAGCCACAAAAAGATTACAGTGAAATCAACTGATGCATAATGTATTTCCCCTCTTTTTGCTGTACATAGACCCATTATTTTGCTCAATATTCAGGGCAATGTCGCATGCATTTTTGGAGCTAATAACATGACTCCTATTAATCTTGACTAGACGAGGATTGTATCCTCTTCATTTCAGTTAAAAAATCATCACAGGTGCCATCCCGAGTCCTGTTTGCCAGTCTGTTATGGAAAACAGCAGTGAACCCTGCGGAAATGTGAGGAGCCTGCAGGAAGCGCTCAGGAGCACGTTGTCTTCTTTGCAGTTACTCTTTGTATCAAATCACTCCGAAATAAGCAGCTCTTCTCTTAATCTGTGTTATCCTATATGACCATGATAGCTGATGATAGGTTTCTCTGCTTTACTCTTTCCATATGCCATGTGCTGTGTGTCTTCAGTTACAAGCCCCTGTTGCCATTTCAATGGATTTTGCTGTTGGCTCTCATAGGGAATGTGTCCAGTTGTTAATCAAGTTGGCCAAGAAGGAAGTATTGCATCTCCCTGATACTCGAGGAAACTATGCTGAGTATGCCGTGCTCAACCGGTCTGTAGACAAACAAGGTTTATCTGCACACTGACTGAGTTCCAAATGCAACAGAACTGTATTTTATTTTAACATTTCCTAACACGTTCTGAAAAAAGATGAAAGATGTACAATAGAGAATTAACCTGGCTCCCTGTCTGTTTCTTTTAGGAAATTGTACTAGTGGTATTCTTTGGAACAGAATACGTGGTTCGGTTATGGTCGGCAGGATGCCGCAGTAAATACGTTGGAATATGGGGAAGGCTTCGTTTTGCTAGGAAGCCCATTTCAATCATTGGTGAGTATGCATAGCTTGCAAAGTTGACAGAAACAATACGCAAAACTTGTCCTTGGAAGTGTTGAGAAGTGGAATTTCTGCGGTATTTGAAGCCAAGTTAGAGCGAGCAAGAGCTCTTGTCATTAGCGTTAATGAAGGTCTGAATTTCCTTTCAGGAATCCGTGGCACTGTCATTTGAGAACAAATGTAGCTTGGTTTGTTTGTGCAGAAGATCAGAGTGTTTTCTTTTCACAAGTGATCTGAAGCTTTGCCAGAAATAAGTCTTGGCCATAGTCCTGTCTCCTGTGACCTCAGGATCCCAGACACTGTACAATAGCTACAACTATATTTTTTTAAAGATACTGAGCGGCCTTTTTTTTTCTTTTCCCCAGCAGTCATTTTAATAATTTATTATGAGTTTATTTTGCACTCTAATTGAGCTACATACTGCATGGTGGAGCATGGTAGATGCCCCGTAGTTACTTTGTGTATCTATGGGATTAAAATAAGGTTTTCAGTAATGTGTTTGGAACTGGGCACCTGACTACTCTTGATATTTGCAGCAGTTGTCTGCCTAATGTGACTTCAATGTTCTTAGAAATTACAAGAATATATTCTATATATGTCACAAACCACTATTTTTTTTTTTTTTTAGAATGCTTGTCAGGCATTTAACAATTTCACTGAGAGAAACATAATAATCCTAAATCAATTCTGTATTTTGTTAGCCAGTGTTGAGAGAACTATGCAAAGACCCTTGCCCTGAAGCACTTAAAATATAAATGGATTCAACAAACCAGATTTGGGAAGAAGAGTATTGTTATGGAAGCATACTAATTCTTGTTCTGTGACGTAGTTTTTTCCACTACTCATTTGTTCTTGAGTAGAGGATATAGTTTTTCATAAGCTATCTATAGTTTTGCTGAATATAATTAATATATTTTGTACCTGGGTATTTTTGCAGTCATAAAATAGTTCTCTGTGTGTATATGTAACGAATAACTGTATCTCAGGTGTGGCTGTAGCTATAAAATGGCATGCTGGGCACGATGTGGAATAGACCATTGGCCAATTTGGATCTCAGTCCTAACCCTGAGGTCAAATCCTGGGCTGGTCACTGGGGCTGTGCTCCCTCCCAGCTTCTCCTGCCCCTGCAGACACGGGCACAGCAGAGAAGCTGGAAAGTCCTTGACTGTCCTGGGGGCAGCTATAAACATCAGTGTGTGATCAGCTTCTCCTCGGCACAAATCCAGGCACAGCCTCTTGCTAGCTACTTGCTAGCTAACTTTGTTCCAGCCGGAATCAGGACACTCAGGTACATATCAAGAACTATTTTCATTCTCCAACATACAGAGTTCGTTTCCAAAATTAACTAAGCCTGAGGCACAGAGATTGAGAGTGCAGTCCTAAGGTAATGACTGGGTTAAACTAGACTCTTACACCAGTTCCAATTTTTCTCTCCCTTTTAGACTTGGACAGATGAAATAATAGTAAGACAATTGTCTTAGATATGAAATAAACCCCAAAATCTCTTGTTGATGAATAAAATGCTGTCTAAAACAGCAGAGAAAATAAGGTACACAGAAAAAATAATAAGTAGAAACTGCTGAAATTCCCCATGGGTGATAAGGATTCCAGGCTGCTGAGGCTACTTTACAGCAACTCATATCACTCTCATCAGTCATCTAGAATGTGGCCATCTCGGATCTATCCCAGTAAAACCTTTCTGTCATATCACACAATGTTATTTTCTTTATGTGTTACAATAGAGATCTCTTAATATATAAACAAAAATCTTAATTTGGAGTGACTGTTCAGACAGTTAAAATAATATTGGCGTTGGTTCTAGTAACGGTCTTACAGAAGTGTTTCAAGATGCTGCTAACTCATGGTTTCAATGGACTTTTATTTTCCAGATTTAATTGTAGTTGTTGCTTCCATGATAGTTCTTTGTGTGGGCTCTAAAGGTCAAGTCTTTGCAACCTCAGCTATCAGGTAATTGCATGCAATAAAAGAAAATAGTGCTGGCTGAGTAAGGTGGGGGTTTTGTTTCCTTTTTTACCTTCTGTTTCAGTTCTTGAAGGAGAAAGCAAGTCACTGCTCAGTCATGTAACAGAGCAGGTGCCCAATCACCTGTGAGTGTGAAACAGTGATTCCATTAATTGTAGGGGAAATAAAATTTTGTGTTTGTCTGGTCATGATGCATTTGTGTCTGGTGGGGACAGAGGTGCACATAGCCCTGTCCCCTTCCCCACCTAGGTGGTTTTTACTCGAAACCTCAGATTTGAATCCTGGTTCAAATTGCCTACGAAATTCCTCAAAGGTGAGATGTTTAGTTAGCTGTTTGTATGTGGTGTTTGCCATCCTGGCAAGCAAGTCAAATATGAGTTGAGAAATGATTTCTAGAGCATTCCCAGTTTGTGTCCAAAATTCCAGGGTCTTTGAGTTATCCTTATTAGCCGTGTCTACAACGGTCTGTCCTTCTCTTGTGCAATCTCCCCGTGCTGTCTCCATGGCAAACAAGATAAAAGATGGGTGAATGGAGTGAAAAGAGACAGGCTGCTAAGTCTAACATAAAATATTCTGTCTCTCTTAAAACAGTACTTTGGAAGGGACAGACTTCTCTCCACCTCTATTTCTTCTCTTGTCTCTTTAGTCTCTTCATTAATTTAAAAATTGTGTTCCAGGGGCATCCGTTTTCTGCAGATTTTACGAATGCTGCATGTTGACCGTCAAGGTGGTACGTGGAGGCTGCTGGGATCAGTAGTGTTCATACACAGACAAGTAAGTTGGAGTTCTCTGAGGAATGGCGTCATTGATGCAAAAGCCCTTCTCTTCAGAACAGCATGGATGCAGACATGCTAATGATGTCAAATATGTTTGGGGTGGAGGCAGGCAGTCGTTTATTTTAACCAAGTATGGTTGTTCTGCCTTGTTCAAGGGTCAGAAAGTTCCTAAAAGATTAACAATATTCACCTCTACTTTGGCAAATTTTTGCCTTGTTGTTGGACTTAATCACAGAAAATGACACTTCTGAAAAGTAGTCTGAATATTTCTAAAAATATATATTGAAATTCCCAATTTGCTTGGAATGTGACACTGTCTGAAAAAATTACCCAACTCCTTTTGGGTGATCGAAAGGTTAATGGGTCACGCTTGCAAGTGAGGAGTTGTTTTGACTCTATTTGAAAGGTGTGCTGGACCAAGCCATCAGCTGTGGTGTAAATTCTGTCACTGTTGAGCTCGGTGGATTTTTGTTAATTTGCACAGGCAGTGTCAATGTTTATTAATTTCTGAAATTACATTCTATTGTTCCAATTATCTGTTAAAAAACATCAGCAATGCATAATTTAAGTGTCTGAACAATATAAGGATGCTGCTGTTTGGATTCTCTTTGCAGGAACTGATAACTACACTCTACATTGGATTTCTGGGCCTGATTTTTTCCTCTTACTTTGTGTACCTGGCTGAAAAAGATGCTGTAAATGATTCTGGAGAAACAGAGTTTGGCAGCTACGCAGATGCCCTGTGGTGGGGAGTAGTAAGTACAGCAATTTCACATGTACTAAAAGTAGTTAACACCTCCAAATGTGGAGTAAAGTTCAGGCAAGCATGAAGTAAGAACAGTGCTTTGCAATGGCCTCTTACCGCTTCAGTACACTTTCTGGTTCTGTAATTCTGTGAAACTAAGAAAATACTACTAGATCATCTGTAGTTTTATTTGGTGTTTATAGTTTTATGTGATCCAAAGCCATCAAATTATGTATACAAGATGTAGAAAGATCTATCCTTACCTCGTTATCCTGTCTCCCCTTCTGTGATAGTGACTTCTTGCCACCTTTCTCATGGTAGGGTTCAGCCTTCTAAGGTGGTAAGACTCTTGCTAAAACAGGACAAGTGTTTTGGGGGTTTTTTTTTGGTGTGTTTGGGGTGTGGGGTTTTTTTTTGTTGTTGTGTTGTTTTGTTTTGTTTTTAAAACCAAACAGGTGTCTGTGGTTTGCAATTTGTCCTGGGACTGTAATTCCCTGTTTATTCAGAATTAACTAATTCCAGAACAAGGAGCATCAGAGATAATTAAGAAATCCAGGCACAGGACTGTTTCAAAGTGATTATATTGTTTAGAACCCACTTAACTACCCTCATGTCATATTCATCTGTGCTATGTTAGCGTACCATCGTGCCCAGAGATTCCTCGGGTTGCTCTAAGGTGCTGCCACGCTTTGGTGTAGACGTTATTTTTAGTTCTGCTGATGAAATAGTGACAGTTGCTGCTGATGAAATAGCTGGTGATAGTTGTCTCTCTCTTTTCATCCGTTATATGTACTTACTAGTTTGGTAGCTCTATTCAGGGATTATATTTTAGTAAACATTTTATTTTTGTCACTTCTGCTAGTAACAATTCCCTCGTTCTTTTCCCGTGTGAGGTGCAAACACCAGGTTGGCTGCTCTGGTCTGGGATTTCCCATCTCTAATTGTTTCCCTTTCCTTTTCCTATTACAGTTCAAAGAAAGGGACTTTTTGGAAGCTGTTTTTCCTTATCATTAGCATTCAAGCCATGACTTGTTTTGATCTGCTTTAATTGTGTGTAGCTTAATAAAACTGTCGTCATTAAGTGCTAGAGATCTCTGCAGTGCATAGGCATCAGTAACGATTCTGCGCTTGTGTTTTCCAAACCTGCTGGTCTTCTAGAGCCTTCTCTTTGCTCTTTTAAATCAGAAGGCATTGTTTCTTTTTTCTTTAAGACTACTAGTAAGTCCAATGTACAAGAACAATAGGACTAACACTTGTTTCACTAGTAAAACATATTTTTTTAAGAAATATTTTTGATAAACTTCTGTGCGTGTGTGTGCTTATATAGTCTTCTCTCTGCAAACAGTACCCCTTGCTGTTTCAGGAAGGAAAGATCTATTGATGAGAAGTGTTTTGCAGGTGTCCTAGTGCTGAAATGCATTTTTTTTTTTTTTTTTTTTTTTTTTTTAATACAGCAGGTTTTGTTTAGGTTGCTGCTAAGATCTCTTGCAGAGTTCTTTCCTCTTGCTCTCTGCCATGGTTAAATCCAGCCCCTCTTAGGATCAGAAAACTTGCTGTGTGGCTCAAAGAAGTGGCTTTCTGGCAAGTAGCTTTTTTTCAGTGCTTTCATTTCATCGTGGCGTTTTTATTTTCCAGTACAGTGGTCAGATGACTCGGTAATTAACAGTGACAGATGTAGCTGCATTTAAAAGCACATGCTGTCGTTGGCGTCGGCATTAAAAATTGAGTATGTGACGGGCCAGATTGGCTTACTGGAAATACAGTAAAACCAGCAATGCAATCTGTCAGGATAGTGAAACATTCTCCTTTCAGGGAATTATTGCTCAATTAATAGGCATGCAAGTTATTTTGTCTTTCTAATCAGAATAAACCTGTGTAATCAATAAGTTTAATAATGATAATATTCTTTCTCTGTTATAACTTCTGTTACGTTGCAGCATGCCCCTTGAAGTGTGACACTGCATTCAATGAACCCATAATTTGGGTTAATTTGGTGTCCTTGTTCTGCGCTAAGTGCTTCTGATAACTGCTAAAAGGATTTAGCAAACCAAGACTGAAGCGCATTCAGGTCCATCCGTTTCTGGTGGTGTGATACTGTAATATTCATGGTGCTCGCTTCTAGGAAAAAGCCCTGTGAGCTAAGGACAGTAACAGGGAGGTCATTAGGTGTCAGGTACTTTTCTTCTAAAAGCAGAGTACTTGATCACATTTTCACACCCCCTTTCTCGCTCTGCAGCATCACACTTTTTGGGTGTATCTCAGCATACGTCTGCGCTGCTGAACAGTTGTGTGGGTAGGGCGATGTGCAGCGGGGCACCATGAAAGGTCTGTGTGACCACAACCGAGCTGCATCTGGAACTGGGTACTTTACAGTGCTGTGCTTTGTTGCCTGTAGACGTACCCATAGGGTGCATAACTTTTAATTAGATGTTCTTCATTGTCCTTGTTGTTATTTATAATCTATATAGCTTTTCCATTTCCATATGCAAATTGGCCTCCTGGGCTTTATTTACATTTCCTTGAGAACTCCAGCCTGTAGCTATTTGTTGTTCCAGTTTATGGGTTTCTTGAAGAAACTTGAGGTTACCTTGTGGCATGGAGTAAGGATCCGTCTGTATTATGCACGACATTCAAAACCAGCAATAGTGTATAAATGATTCTGCCAGCGGCTGCATGTCTGTAGGTCTTACAAAAGACAACTTTAGTATTTGCAAGTAGAATACAAGTAACATGATGCATCTTTCAGATCCACACTGCGAGTATTCAGAATTAGTCTGCTTGTATTGTCCTTCATGTTCAGACTAGCAGTTTTATGGACCTAGGATAGATTCTGGACAATATAAACAAGAATGAAAAACAAAAAAGGCTGAAAAAAATAAGGTGCCAAATCTATCAGAGATGCCCACCTTCAGAGAACATTATCAGCTCACTGTCTCTGTTTTCTTTTTTGGTGTGATGGTGGGGTTTTTGTTTTTTTTGTTTTAGGGGAGTGGTTTGGGTTTTTTTGGGGGGGGTTGTGTTTTTTTTCCGCTCTCTCCTTTAAGCATTAAATTCAGTCATGCCTCAGGCAGACTGAGGGGAGCTCTCCTTTTGATATCCACTGAATGATGCGCCATTTCCAACCTTCCCACCTGAACAAACATCCTTCAGGAAAACTATTATGTGGATTGTGCTAACAGTCTCTTTGATCGTGAGCAGTATTTGCCACAAGCAGGCAGTGAATATAGCCGTGCGTGGATATTACTCTGTGCTCGGTTCTCTGAATCGGTTTCAATTGGATCAAGCAATTGTCTGCAAGTACCAGCTTTAGTTAAAAGTGTCTCGTTCTTTTAATTCATTCATACATCCTTTCTCACCAAGGACTGAATTCAACAGACCATTGATAAGTTTGCTTGCTTCTAAGCGTATATAAAACCATGCTCCCACTTAGCAAAGCCCATCAGTATGTGCTTAATGTAAACTGAAAATCAAAATTGTGGGAAAGCTTTGCTGAAAAGTTGGAGGAAATACCACTTGAAACTACACTTGCATAGAACTTTTTCTACATTAGATATGATTTAATTTATAAATAATTGAACATATATTGGAAAATTGCTATATACAAGGGATCTTGTGTGATTCAAAACCCTTTTTTGCCCCTTCTAAACTAAAAAAGCTATTGCTACTGTACATTGACTTCGGTGTTAGACGGAAAGTGACACTTCATTTTTATTCTTTTTTTGTAGTTTGTAAGTCAAGAATACCAACTATAGGCCTCTTATATCCTATAGGAAGGAAAATTAAAAAAAAAAAAAGCTCATACGAACCCCAACACTTTGCCTGTACCTTCACTGATATTGAACATTGATATTCTCCCTATTTTTATGCAAGCCTGTGTCCTGTATCTTGTCATCCTTGAGCACTGCTGCCAGGGTGATCCAGGGGATGAACAGACTGTTTTACAAGAGCAGATGAGAGCAGCTTTTATTTGTGAGGCTGGACACACGAGAAGGAGATTCAGTGGCATGTGGAGAGTGCTGCGTTGCAGGTGTGTGTACGGCAGGAGGGAGGCAACGGGAGAGGAGAGGGGGATGAACTGAGACCGTGCAATGGTGGAACAAAAAAACAAGGCTGGAAACCCATCTGTCAGAAGTGAAGACAGGAGCTTACAAGGCTGTCTGGTGTACCATCAAAAGCCCGAGGTTCTGGAATGACATCCCAACAGGAGCAGTAAGGGGAAAGCCAATTCACTTTCAGATGGAGTTGCATTTTCAAGAGAGAGTAAATGAGATGACATAATGTGGCTGACTTGAACTGGCCAGAAACTAGGAATAGCAACCAGAAAATCCCTTCAGCCCTTGTGTTCTGACTGACTTGGTTAAAGCTGCTGTGGTCCCTTTGCTCATTGCATAGAACAGACTTTGCAAATTTAGGTGAGCTCAATGCTCCAACTCAATTTTCCTCAGGTTTTTTTTGTTTTTTTTTAAGACTCTTCTAGATTTATCTTTGAGATAGAGATGTTTCATTTGGGCCATCATTTGATGAGGAGGTTTACAGTGGCCAGTAATTTGGTTGGAACTGATTGATGGCTGAAAATGGCACCTGGAGGAGGTATTAAACTAATATCTAAGAGCGATGGCTAGGCAGCACTGAGGATCTATTATCTGACAGACATGACACTCAGGTTTGCAATTGTGTTTGCAATTGGATGTGTGTTCCATTTCATTTCATATCTGAAGTTACCAGAAGTGTTTAATTCTCCTTCAGATGTGGTTGTATCTCAGTTATGTAAGGTGGCTTTCCCTTATTTGCTTTAATGCTTGGCTTTTTTAATCTTTTAGCTTCTGGGCCAGGCTGGATGGGGCTGTGAGCAACCTGGGATGGTGGGAGGTGTCCCTGCCCATGGCAGGGGGTGGGACTGGATGGGCTTTAAGGTCCCTTCCAACCCAAACCATTCTGTGGTTCTGTGTGATTCTGTGTTTGCTCCCTCAGACCTGTGATATCTGCCTCTTCAGTACCCCTGAATTGTGTGTTCTTGTTTTTTGTAGCGGTTTAACTACCCAGATTTTTTCAAGGCTCACAGCAAGCATTTCATCACCGGAGCGTTGTTACTCCCCTGGTTGGTTTGCTGTGCTCACTTTAGCCTGATAGCCTTGGGTAAATCCCTTCCCTGTTCAGTGCCGATGAACATTGATATTTCTTCTTGCTGGGTGGATTTTTCCTTCGTATTTCCTCTTGCAGACTATTGATGGGTATTTAATAGGAACAAGATTGATCTTCATACCAACGCCTGTGGCGATGTACATCAGATCAAAGTTCTGAAATAGTCAATGGGTGAACATGATTTTGTTCCTAATTAGAACAATTAGTTTTACATGCTGCTTTTCAATGAAAATTTAATGTGTGAGCTCTTGATTCAATTTAATTTCATTATGCCAACAGATTTACTATGCTAAAGTAGAAGTTGAGTCAGTATTTCCATTGTAAGATCCTATTTTACAACTGTAAAATTAGTACTGTACTCTCTAGGGGGTTATAATCTGGCTGTAAAAATTCACTTAGGACAGAAACTTGACATGTAAGGTTTCAACAGAATTTATCTTGGGGAAAAAAAGAAAATGTAATTTTGGAATACAATGCATTTGTAGATGGATTAGAGTTATGGGGACAGAGAAAAATATTAACTTAAAAGCACACTTTGATTTCCATCCCAATTTCCAAAATATTTTATTAAAAACTCCTAAACATAAAGCACAGAAAATACTTTTCTTATGTCACTGCTGCTCCATGTAGAACAGTTCAGAAGGGACGGGCAGGGTGGTGTGGGAAAGGGGAGGCAAATACTTGTTAGTTGTGTATGAATCTTTCTTCAGTTATGCTTCAGTCAGCTCAACAGCACTCATTTCTTTTCACATTTCTAGTTAATGTATATATTTCAACATGATGTTAAGATCATAGCACAAAATACTTGATAAAACTTGTCAATGACAAGGATTTGTAAATATTTTCAAAAACTGAGGCATAAACCACTGTCTTCTCTCATAAGCTTTTATGTAAGAAAGCCATCACTTTTCCCGTAATTATATTTCCTTTTTTATACCATATTTTTTGAACAGGAAATTGCAATGAGAATTTAGGTTTTTATATATTTTTTTTAACTGACCCTCTTACGTAGGTAAGGAGATAATGTCATCCCTTCGGTTCCTCGTTAGCCCTGAATTAAGGCAGTATTTCAACAGCAATTTCAGGAATACAGGCAAAGGTACCTGGGTACTTAGCTCGCTAATTCCTACAATACTTCTGTAGGATATGAAACAGTTTGGGAAATAAGCTATGTTTTAAAAAAAGCTATATTTTAAAAACTTATATTAGAAATTAAGTGCTAATACTTGAATGCTTTGAGTGTCAGCAACTTGCAATAAACTTTTACCACCGCCTGAAGCAGCTGGAGCTGTCCCTTTGTCCTGTGTTGGGGACAGTGTGTGCACTCCCTGGGAGCAGCTGCGGGGCAAGGTGGGGATGGCTGCGTACATCAGTGTCTGGGGCTAACATCCCCTGTGTCTGGGGTAGCCAAAGCCCAGACTGTCAGCAGAAAATCTGAACAGCCAGCAGTTGAGGTGTGCTTCAGCTGCTTGGAAGCTTTGGGGAGTTTCCCATGCTCTGCTGTGGTTAGCCTTCTTCAGAGTCACAGATCAAAATCTCTCTAATTTCCAGATTCAGCAATAGCCTGTGACATAGGTGAGTTTAAATTGCTCTCAGATGTCAAATGGATCCTTCTGCTTCAAGCAAATCCATTCTTTCCTTGAGTTCATGCAAATAATGACTTACTGAGCCTTGGTATGCTGCATCACTCAGTGGTACTTCAGTGCTTTGAAACCCAAACTCCACAGATGTTTCCTGCATGTGTGCATTAAATTATCTGTTCTTGCTCTCCGTGTATTAGGTGAATTAGTGATTCGTTAGACTATGTTTTCAGGATCTTTACAGCATGGAAATTTTTCAGCTTCTCTTGCTGTTTATACCAATATTATTCTCTAGAACACTTCATGTCTGACCCCAGTCACAGTCCATGGTTACAGTGTGTGTGTATATATATATTTATATATTTATATGCTCTTTCTATGCAACAACCCTGTAATACCCTCAGCAACCACCTCCAGCCCATAAAGAAACTCAGCAACTCAGAACTGTTGGCTGCCTCCGCCTAAGGAAGATGTACGGCATGGACAGGCAACCCGTATCCCAGTAACTTCGTACGCTGTAAAGCTGCCTCAGCCGTGAAGACTTAATCAATGGTTTTACTTTACAAGATTTTAAACGTGTATTTTATTGTAAATAAATTTCCTGTATGTTTTCTGATCTGGTATAGATGGGGAAGCAGACCTGGAGAGGAGAGTTACCTTCGTTAACGTTACACAGACTGTCATTGGGAGAGTTAGGAATGCTACTAATGTTTCTTTAAAATAAAAAAGTAAGAACAGCAACCCAAATGTGTGGCATTACTACTTACGGTAATGCTGTGTGTGTTTCTCTTTACAGGTGACTGTTACAACTATTGGCTATGGGGATAAAGTGCCGCAGACCTGGATAGGAAAGACCATTGCATCTTGTTTTTCAGTATTTGCAATTTCATTTTTTGCACTCCCTGCGGTAGGTTATCTTGTGCTCTTGACTTACTACTACAGTTTTGTATTAAACTTACATATTGTGGTTAAAATATATATAGCTTGTAGAAGCAAAAGAGCTTCTGTAAGTAGCTAAAAAAATAAATATGCAGTGTGTGTAGTATGCAACACTGGATTTTATATGTATTTGAGAAAGAGATGTTTAATTCCAAATACTTTTTCTGCCTGTCTCAGAAGAGTAAAGGAAATTATTTCTCATGCTAGTGAGACTGGACTCAGTGAGTTAGTGAAGTTTTGGCTTTTTAAGGCCTTCACTCATAGTTTACTCAACTGATTAGGTCCAGGGTGAACTCATAGGCATCTTTCTTCTAGCAAAGCTGCTGAAAAGGTGTCATTGGCAGAGAGACAAGAGGAAGCAGCCAGGGACACTGATGCAGCTCTTTGCTAAATCTGTCCATGGCCAAAGTCCCATTCCAGAGTGACCCAGGGTTGAGCTTTTAAAGGAGTTATGGCACATTGTTTGCACTGAACAGAGGTTCCCAAGTACTTTCTAATAAAAAAGGCACTTGAGCACCAAGCGTAAAATCAAAATTGGCAAACCTGGACTGTGGTTTGAAAACCCAAAACGCTCAGTGCCGAGGGCAGTTAAGGGCATTTTTTTCTTCACAAATTTAGCTGAATTGTGCTGTTGAAATGTTGCTTTTTCAGTAATTTTTCAGTTCAGTGACACGAACGGTTGTGTTAGCAGATGTTAGTGTGGTTGTGGCAGGGGAACGGTGAGGCTAAGTACAGGATGGATGAGAAGAATACTTTTATGCCAGTACCGTTGCAAAAATTCTTCACAGCATGAAATAGTAATTGTTAAAACTCCAGTGGCTTTTTAAAATCAGTTGCTTACTTTAAAGGTACTCAACCCTTTGCAGAGGAGGGTAATTAAGTGACTTTCACTTTAAGTGAAATGAATTTTTAGACTCTTCTGCATCATTTTGCCTTTAAAGCATATTCTTCCCCCCCTCCTCATTCTAGTCTCTTTCACATTTATTCCTTGTTTAGAAGAGAGATCTGATAAATGAAATAATCTGTAAGAAAAATGCCAAAAGCTACTATTTTGACTGAAGGGGTTGTTTTTTTTTTTTCCCCTCAGACTTGAGTGCCAGCAAAGATGTTTTATAAATAATTGTGTAGCAGCCCCACCATAGCAGCAATGCTTTTATGTTTACCTGTCACATTTCCTTAGTAGTTCGTAGGAGTAAAGGAACAACAAACACCCCTTTATCAGTGGGATTTTATTACTGGATTAAGTTGTTCTTGTGAGTTTGGCCCAAGGGGGAAATTTAGGGTTTGAAGCTCTAGCAGTACAGAGTCGATAGGTAGTAGCTAGTGCCTGCTGCCTTGTTGCTGTTTTAAATAACAGAGCTGGCTGAGATCACAGTCAGAACTCATTGTTGTGGGTAAACACAACTGCTCTGGGTTCTGGATCTAGCAATGATCCTTCATTTCTCAACTAAGTGATGTTTGAGCATCATTAACTCTTTGATCTTTGCTAAATGAACATAATAGGAAGGACCTTTCCTGTTCCTTTCAAAACACTGGATGATTAATACAGTTCTTAGAGGTTGAGCCAAGATCCCTGGCTGCTCTGGCACCTTGACTGCCGTGAGCAGAAAATGACTTACGCTTTTGTTGCGTAGGTGTAGTCATGTAATCCTATTTGTAGAAGATTTCATTTTTATCTGTGTTACTAAAACCTCTAGCTATGCAAATGACTACATAAATTGCTTGCTCTGTATGTAATTCTGGACTTAATAGTTATACTACGTTTGGAAGTATAACTTTTGTTTTGGGTTGTACGACATCCGGTGCCATTAGTCCATGTCCCTTGTCCTGGGGCAGATTGGGTGGCCTTGTGTTGAACTCACTGAAGTCCCGACCATTTCATGATGTTCTTCTTTGTCACCCTCCCCTCCCAGCATGGGTTAACATAAGGAAACAGAAATCACCATATTGCAGTTAAAAGATCTTTCTTGTGACCCAAATCATGCCATGCTAAAGCTTTATTTCTCAAAAACATGAAGTTAAGCACACCAGGTTAATATTTCTCCCTGTTCTGTCATTCCCCGCACAAGAATTTAAGGGGCTTTTAGAGGGTATGAAATACCGTTTCTGCTCGCTCTTTAGCATTTGAGTCCAGCTGACTTAAGCAGGCTTTGGATCAGAGCATGATAGCATTCATAGTTTGTTTCAACAAGTAATACTGAGTCAAAAATGTAACAGTATTAAGTCATTTCCTCTAAATAATTAGTTGGGTTTTATGATGCCGAATGGAAGTTTATTAATACAACATAATTTGGCAAGCTTACGTGTGGTTTTTTCCCCTCTTAAAAAAAAAAAAAATTAGATCTGTGTTTTGTTTCTTCCCACAGGGAATTCTTGGTTCAGGCTTTGCCCTGAAGGTACAACAGAAACAAAGACAGAAGCATTTCAACCGTCAAATTCCAGCTGCTGCTTCTCTCATACAGGTACTGAGTTCCTAGTTTTGCATACTGTCATTTTTTTGCTTACTATCATTTCTTTAAATTTATACTCTCTTTTTCAAAACCCTTGGTAGTATTTCCATACCTAATCCCCGTTGAAGATTGTAGAGGAGTTGCAGATGCAACTCTTTTAAACAGTTTTGGAAATCCCACCTTTAATGGTGGGTAAACTAATGAGCAGAAAAGTTCACTCCCAAATCAGTGCAAACTTTTAAATTCATCTAGTTAAAATAAAAACTGAAAGTTATCCTGTAGTTCTTGAACAATTTACCTGGGGAAAATGTTAGTAAATACTGTGCTTGCAGTAGTGAAAACAGAGGAGGCTTCATGTAAAACTGTACTTCTAGAAAATACATTGCTGCTTGTAAAGCCAAACATCAGATATGCTGCGTTTTCCTTGGGAGAAAAATTCTTTAAAATCTCAAATTTAGGAGAATTAAGTCAAAATGTTAAATAGGAAAATCTTATCTGAACTTTTCAGCTCCAGGATAGGTGGCTGGGAACAACTAGGATTCTGGACAATCAGTCAGGATACCATACAGGCAGAAAAATTTTGATCCCCTCTGTTAAAAACACAGTGTCAGCGTAAGGTCAACGGGATTTTATCCTTTACTACAGTGGAGCCAGCATTTCACCCTGGAGAACTGTTTCATTCTAGATTTTTCCAGCTTTTCCTCCCTCACTCAGTATCTGCATGTGGCTTTAAAAGCACAGGGATCAAATTGGAAAGAAATCTAGCTGTGTATACACCTAAGCCGTATCATTTTTGCATTCTAGTGTTATTTCTCCAGCTTCACGAGTGAATGTGGATTTCCAGGTCAGCCTCTTTATGGAAACAGTAGCTAACTGTAAAGTTTATGCTTGAAACTAAACAGTCCCAGAGTTAATGTGAAAAAGGTTTAAATTTAGGGCTCTGGTTATAGCCAGAGATTAGCCAAGAGCCTCCAGACTCAGTGTGTTTCATTTGGATTGCATGGTCAGGAAAAGGTATGGTTTTGCAAAGAATGGATTTTTAGTGTTCCCACTGATTCTTTTGGGAAATCAACCCCAAATTATTGGGAAGCCTGGGACTGCATGTCCAAAATGTTGTACTTGGCTTCATCTGAACTGTTAAGGAGGAGTGGAGCGTAGAAAACGAGTTGCTGACTACCCGTTCTTAGTAGTGGTAATCGTGATTTACTAATAGTCTCAGACTTGTAAAGGCCCAGTTTAATAAGTGCTCTACAAATAACTTACAGAAAAGTTATTCTTAAATGAAGAAGTTTATGAAATAAGTACAAGACAAGACAACAGCTGAAATGAGTGGTACTTTTTTCCTGTATTCCTCCTTGTTTTCTCCTAGAGGCCACTTGTTTCTAATGGTGCCCTGTTAACCATGGGGGGAATTACGTGGTGATTGTCCCATCCTTTCCTTTCCAACCGCTGCCTGTTTTCCTCTGTTATTCTGCCTTGCTTGCTTTCTTTCATCTACCATTTTCTGGCCTTTTCCCGCTTTAGATTTTGTGTGTGTATGCGAGTGTCCTTTTTTCATGTAGTGTGTGAGGATCTACCCTTTTAATTTGGAGACTAATTATTAATCAACTCTGATATATTTACACATCTGATACAGAATGCAGTGGTGTGTTGTCTCTGATTGCTCTTGTTCCCTAGCCCTGCTTTTCTTCCTTTTTGCCTTAGAACACAGTATTTTAATCCCTGGTGGCTGGCAGGAGGGAGGATTGGGTTTGGGTTTGGGCTTCTGGTTAACCGTTGGTGCTGTTCCCTCAAGCTCTCAGTCTTACTTCTTCGTGTGAATATAGCCCTGCTGACCGCATCACGATTGCTTTTTTTTTTTCCTCCTGCTAGTACTCTTGTAAGACAGGGAAGAACGATTTTTGTTTTTTGAGTAGGAGCCTGAAACACAGGATGTAAATGGGAAAATGTTCAAAGTCAGAGAGGGAAAATGGGGCAGAGCAAGAAATTCAACCCCAGTCTTTTGAGTCCGGTTTAGAACTCTTTCTTATAATTCATTTGTTGCTAATGCAAACAAAAGTTGCACTTGAAAAGACTGATCTTCCTTTCTGGTTTCCCCAGTTCAAACTGTGGTTTCTGTTTACGGAATAATGATTCTAAACAGTGCTGAGTTTATGTTTCTGGTGGGGAAATTCAGGAATACTATTCAATAAGGAATGACTAACCTGCTATTTGGGAGATACTTTGTAGCACAGATAGCTAGAGATCCGATTGCACTAATTGTTCTGTTGCTTCAAACGTTCTAGACCGCGTGGAGATGCTATGCAGCAGAAAACCCGGACTCTTCTACATGGAAAATATACATTCGAAAACCTTCCAGAAATTATCATTTGCTGTCACCCAGTCCAAAACCAAAGAAATCAGTGATGGTACCAGTAACTTAACATTTCCTATTATAGAAATTTAGAATTTTTAAATTAGATTGAATTTGTTTGCTCTCCAGAGGCTTTTTGTTGTGTTTGGTTTACAGTTTATTTTCATTTCAGTTTTGAAATTTTCAGTATGCATCCATTTCAAACTATATCTGTTTGCTTCAGTTCCCAAGCTTGAGTTTTTAAATGGATCTATGGGTTTGGAAAAGAGCAATGATCTAACCCAGGCACACCAATCAGTAATTTACTGTTGCTGTTTGCAAAGGAAAAAAAGAAAATAACTATTTCTAAAACAGTATATTTAATTCAGTTTAAAAAAAACCACAATGAAACTGCTGCTTCTCTCACCTATTGATTTTGTGGCTTTCTAAGCTTCTATGGTGAAGACATCTTGTGACTGTGTACAGTAGTGTTTTCATACCAGCTGATCCCATAGGTTAAGAATTTTGTTGTTTAAAAAACCGGCAACAAAAAGAGTTGGTCAGAATCTTTAGATTATATAATACTTCATCCTCTCTCTTGTAAGAGTGCTGCACAGCAGCCTGAGGCTGGGAGGAGAGGATGTTGTGCAAAAATCTTCCCTGGTACCCCAGGTTTGTCTGAGTTCAGCAGCAATATGTCTGTTTGCTTTTTGCTGAAGGTATGATTGATTGCATCCATTTTTTACTGCAGGGAAGGGATTTGCTATTAACTATGTGCAGAATTCCAGGGATTAGCCAGGTTTAGTGAGATGGGGGCAATGGTACTGGGAAACACACAATGTAGCATCAGGAAAATGTAGTCGGTCAGGCACTCTTTTGACTGGTTATAGCTCATTAAGGACTGCATTGTTATTGAAGGCATTACTGAAGTGACAACCAAATGTAGCCTGGTTTGAGTAATGCAATGTATGTGTATTTTTAGGTTAAAAGGAAGAAATTTAAGTTAGACAAGGACAACGGGCCTTCTTCTCCAGATAGGATGTTAACTGTTCCACACATCACTTTTGACCACGTGTCGGAGGACAGGAAACCTGCTTTCAGTTTTGAAGCATATGAAAATTCTGGTAAGAAATTCCGGTAACTGCAGTGGCTTCTGTTAGTGATTTACACACAGGTCCTCGTTAGTATCTGTAGCAGGGAGAGTGAGGGCAGAACCTTAATAAGCATGTGACATTGCAGACAGACTGAGGTGGTCTGTCATTTCTGCCTGCCAAAAGAGCTGCTGTCTCTGGGGCTGGGGCATACGTTCCCCAATTCTGCAACTGATTGAAGCTGCAGGGGTTAGCCGTCAGCTTTTCCAGGTGACGTTTCCCCAAGATGTGTTACTATTGTGCTTGTACCTCACCAAAAAGGGTTGCCACGCCTTGGCTGCACTGAGCATAGTCTGCTACGTGAAACCATTGTGTGCTCCTGCCATCTGCTCAGTGGTGTGGGCTGTGAATCAAATTTTGAAAGCAGAAGTACTTAAGATAAATGTGGATCCATCTGTATTAAGTGTCACTGTACAAAATGGTACAGAAAGAGGAAAAAGAAGAAAGGACTATGATAGTCATAATTGATAGCTTAGTTATAGTTGTTTTAGCTGTAATGACTTTCCAAAATAACTCTGAATTTACAATGTGGCATTTTACAAATGTGCTTTTATTAGAAGTTTTTACTGTGTATTGCTCAAATTTTGGCAGCAGGAATGGGGTTTAATTTTTAACGTGTGTTTTACTGATTATAGATACCTTAAATACTTACATTTTTTTTCTCCTCAAAAATTTGGCTTACCTGATTAAATTTAATAACCTTTAAAATAAGATAGCGCTGTGGGCTGGCACCAGGCATATTTTAATTCAAGCAGAGTGTCTCACCTTCCATATACCTTTTTGGTGTGCTTCTGTCTTGTCTTGCTCTGCGACATCCATGCTTTCCACTCTTTCTTGGCCTCTTTTAAGGAATGATTACGAATTGCCTCTGGAGGTGGAAATGATAAAGCTGTTAAAAGGTGGGCAAGCACTAAGTTTAGTCTATGTCTCAGGCTTTGAGTACAGTTCTTCAAAACAGTCCAAGGAATAAACCATACAAATGCTTAGATTTGTGAATTTCCACCTTTTATCGCAAAGTTTCAAAGTTAATTAACTAACCTACTACTGCCACTTCAAAACTCAGCTGTATAGCTTTCAATGAAAGGGTTTTCCCTATTATCTTCTGACACTTATCTTTTTTCTTTTTTCCATCTGTGTTCTGCTCTCTCTAAACTGTTACAAGTATACAGGACAAACAGGAATGTTAAAATTGCTTGGTAAGTTGAGGAAAATAACTCTATCTATGGCATGCCAGCTTATGACAATGTAATGTTTGCAGTGCTTTTCACGTGTGCCTAGTGCCATATAGTTTCTAAGAAACCTTTTGCAGCCAAGGAGATCTAGACAGACAAAAATGTACATTCTCACACTTGTAAACACACTTGCACCCACAGTTTCATTACAAAGAGAAAAGAGATTACTCATTTATATAAGTAGACAATCTCTGTTTTGTTTTATGATCGAGAAAAATTGCTCAGGTATATATAGAAAAAGATAATCTATATTTAAATAAAGTATAATTCGTCCAGCAGTTATCTGAGCATAAACCTGAGAATTAATTTCTAAACAAAAAGATTGGGATGGAAGAAAAATTTCCAGATTTGACTTCCAGTGTTGTGCATTCTGAAGCACATGCATCTGTTCCTGTAAAAATGCTCTGTGGATATTTGTGAACAGATGGGGACCTATAAAATAATTTATTTTACTGTTTGTTTGAATTTGGTGATCACTTAAGCAGCCGTGTAGCCCTGTGATGTTTCTAATGTGCTTGCTTGGGCTCTTTCTTAACAATTGAGTGTTCCCCAAAGAACCTAGGGTTAGAGCTAGGTCTGGGCAAAAAATCTCAGTGATTTAGTGCGAGTGCTGTGAGCTACCTGTATGTTCTGTGCTCTGCATCCACTAAAGATAATGGAGGCGTCTTTCCAGTGCTGAGTGCAAGAATGTTCAGGCTTGGATTAAATTCTCTGCAATACAAGGTGCAGTTTCTCCTCTGAACCCACGTGGAACACAGGTGCAATTGAGACGGTAAAACAGCAGAAAACAAACCAAATCTTCTTGACTCCCCCTGCCCAGTCCTTGATTTGCTCATTTTCCAGTTTCCACTTTCCTCCAGCACCCCAAGCAGTGCGTGTGTGTTGGGGGTGAGCGTGGTGGAACAACCTCAGGAGAGCAGCAAGAGCCGTGCGGTCACCTGTTCTGCATGAATGAGAAATTCCTTCATCTTGGGGAAATACCAGAGGAGCTTTGCCAGCCACCAGAGGTTCAGCTTCTGTTTCCTAGTCAGGCAGCATGAGCTCAGTGGACCTGGGATGTTACCTAACACCATTGTCCCAGTGACTCAAAGAAATAGAGGAGAGAGTGTATTTTTACTCACTGAGTAAGATGACCTACGCACAAAACTGAAGCTGCCCAGTCCAAGGCTCAGAAACAAGAAATGAGGAAGTCCAAGGATAAAGGATGCTTTGATTCAGCTTTGATTTGGTCCTTAGAAAGCCTCTAGCCACATATCTGTGTGCTGCTTTCTCATATTCAGAAAATTTTGGTTCTCTCTTTGGGCAGCCCACTTTTATATTCAAATCTTCCCACTTCTGGATCCCCTCTCTGGCTTCCCTGCCAGTATCCGTGTGCAGCCAGAGATTTCCACCCCTTTTTCTCACTGACTCCTTTCTCCCGATATCATCAGTTCAGCAAAGACCCAAGAGCCATGGCTGGAGCATGCCTAGCACTCACTAAACACTTAAAAAATGAGGGGTTTTTCCAATTTTTTAAGCCTCCTCATCATAGACTCCTCTTGCTTACCTGAAACTTTTCCCAATTTTTTAAGCCTCCTCATCATAGACTCCTCTTGCTTACCTGAAACTTTTCCCCAAGAAATTCAGCTTGAGGCAGGCACTTGGCTTAGGTGGTTGAAGTGGGCAGCTTCAAAGGCTTCTTACCAGATGTGCCAGGCAGGAAAACGTCAGGAGACCCTGCAGTCAGGAAGGAAGGGGCAAACAGATAGATGACGTTCCTCAAAGTGGGACTGGCTTGTAGGGAGGAATATCTTGCAGCAGGTGACACTGTCAGGAAGAATGGGTTTGAAGAGACAACGGTGCCTCCCCTCGTGGTGATTTAATATTCTGCTAACATGTAATGCATGCTAGAAGAGTTTCATACAAATTCTTTTCCACTGTATTTTTTGTTTTTAAATACGTCAGCTACAACATACTATATGTTAAATATGTTTGCATCTCCTCAGTTGCCTGTCTGGAGCTTTTTTCTTTTTTTTTTTTTTTTTTTTTTTTTCC
>WKFP01013986.1:972819-1021440 GCA_011057875.1 Pterocles orientalis | reverse complement strand
AGCTTTTTTCTTTTTTTTTTTTTTTCTTCTCCCCCCATCCCTCTCCTATCTCTCTTTGTTTTATGTGCATCTTTACTCTGGCTCAGATTGTCAGCGCTCCTGGCCATCCTTTTCCACAGACCAGCAGTCTTCCAGCGTTCCTTCCTCTCCAGGTAAAGCTCATCATATTTCATTGCTCCATCACCTTTGTTAATTACTAAAACTTTGCAATGGAGTTGCAAATTACTAAAACTGTCTGGAGTTGCCTGCTGTGACACAGAAATTTATGGTGCTGGTTTTTAAAGAAAGCATAGGCATGTCAGTAGAATTTTGAGTTTGAAAAGTTGCTCGGGTTGTAAACTGCAATTAAAAGCTGAAAACTCAAGGAATACATGTTGCATTTTGGCAGGGCATTATTTACTGTTATAAAGTATTTCATTTATTATAGTAGAGACTTTGTAAATTACAACACTATAATTATTTCATTGAATGATCCAGCCAGTCGCACAGATAAAGATTTGTAGGGAGGTGTGACAGTCTGCCTACAATTCCTACAGAATTGTACTTGGTACATCATTTACAGTGATGGATAAATACAATAGTGGTTTCATTTATATGCACATTTTGTGGCTTCTCTAACGAATGTTACGACCATGCTGGAAAAAGTGCTTAGGGCTCTTAATATTAGAGTCTAGCAGAATTTGGGAGCCTGAGTTTCAACAGAAAATCTGTAATACTCTGCCTAACTTCTTGGAGGCATGAAAGTGTTGGTATATGAGTAAATTTCCCACTAAAAACTTTCAATACGTGAAGTTTTGTGAAATGTCTTTCCCACTGAGGACCTCATCTTGGATGAGCTGAACATCTTGTCACCTGTCTCATGCCTGGGCTCAAAGATGAAGCATCCTCGTGCCCAAGTGAGCAAGGGATTGGGAGCCAGTAGACCAGCTCAGTGTTGGCTGGAGCTGACTGCTCACTATGGAGATGCCTAGGCTCCTATGATGATCTAGGCCTGGTTTCTTGATCTTAGGCGCAGTAATTACACCCTAGAAACTGGTATTTTAAACTAAAACATGAAGAGAAATGAAAAGGAACTGATTTTGTCAGTGAATTCCAGTCCCGCACTGTTGGTGCAGAGCCGTGCTCTGTGGTGTGGCTGGGTGTTGTACAATGCATGAAGCTGCCTGTGATACAGATACTCTACATTTTAGAGTATGAGAAGTACGAATTAAAAAAGAAAAAAAACATTAGCGTTAAATCTTCAGCAGAAGTTGAAATTCTTTGGGTAGAAGAAGAGTTAGTTTTACATTTCATGAACTCTGCGGTATATGCAGTTTATTGGTAATAAGTTCTGTTTTCAGTGTTCTGTTAAAATGTGCATTATTTCAGAGATCCAAATGAGTGGTAGACCTTTTCTAAAAAAAGCCAACTGCTCTTGCTTTAACTGTTATCTGCATGTTTCCTCACAGTGAAAAAAAGCCCGACGTTTTTAGATGTGAACACAGGACCCTTCATCAGGACCAACAGCTTTGCCGATGAGCTCGACCTGGAGGGTGAGACGCTGCTGACCCCCATAACTCACATCTCACAGTAAGTCAAGGCTGTTGAATCGGGCGTTCGTTGACTTACACAAGCCAATTCAGGTGGGAGGAGCTGAAATATGGAGCTGATAGGGCTATCGCAGATATTTGCCTCAAACTCTTTTTACCTTGAAGTTGGTGTATACTGTTCTGAGTGCCAGTAAATCTTCGTGTTGACCTAAAGAAAAGTTCACTCGGCTGTGACACAAGGCTTTAGTTTTTAGCTAATGTTTCTGGGCAGCTGGTGGTTGATAGCCTCAAGATTCTCACATGGAGACGATGTGTGGGAGTACTTGCCTGTTGGGAATTATATTACTCGCTCCACCGTTCTCTGCTGGAACAGCTGTAAACTGCAAATTTTGAAATACTACTTACATGAAATACCAGCCTTTCCATTGTATAAAAATGTATATGTATAAAAATGATCTGAAATAGGCTGTATTTTTTATTGTTTTTTCCCTTTTAAAATAAGATTTTCCATGTCTTTTATGCTAAAATGTTATCACCAGGTTCTCAAATGATTCTAAAAAATAGAGAATTGCAAAAGATTTTTATTCAGATATCTTAAAAAAAAAAAATCTTATTTCATTGTTTAATTCAAACTCCTGACAAATGCTTATTGCTTACCATAGTAGGTGTGTGACAGTATGATCTCCAGGAGAGGAATGAGAGAATTTTTTCTCCCTCCTATTCCTAGAAATCTGGGGATTTCTGCAATGAAACCACATATAAAAATTCTTGGCATAGTTGTATTTCTGAGGTACAAAACATGCAGAAATGCCTGCTGCCCATTTTCAGGCCTTCTTCCTGTAGAGTATAAATAGCAGAGAACACAAACATACTTTTTATAGCCACTGTAGAGGGGCACTTTTTAAAAAGTAGGTTTGGGGGGAAGTGTTCCCTTCCCGCAAACAAAAAGACTTACATTTGCAGCTGAATCAACCTAAATGTACGTGTACTTGTAGGCAGAGAATTTAGGAGACTTGTATTCTGGAAGATTTCTTGGTGGTATAAGCAGGAGGAGGAAGTCGTAAATTTCCTCAAGCCTTAGACAAGCACAACAGAGCAGCAAAACCAGATCTAGAAGTTGCCTTTGCATAGCTTTTTTTAAACTTCATTTTCCCCCAACATTGCAGGCTTTCTTTGAGAGAAAAAAGCTTTGGTGCTAGGAGTTTGCATTATCCTTTTTGAATCTGGGAATGTTTTAGTTATCAGTGAAGGCGACAATGAGAAGTAAATTTCAAATAGTAAGGTGCTCCCTCACTTTTAAGTCCAACTTGTGTAACAGATGAATTTTTCTTTTTCTGTGAACTACTTGTAGGAGACCTTAGGATACAGGTAATGTGTATCAGCTGATGAACTTCACCAAATTAATGTTCAAGTCTTTCTGTAACTTATATATTTCTCTTTTGTTTCCCAAATTTTTGGTTATAACCTTTGTTGAAATCTCCCTGGATTGCTCAAGGTCATGAGTGATGGGATGGTACAGACATGTCCCCTTCTACGGCTTGAATTGGGTCTCTGCTAGGGTGGAAGAAAATGGAAGTCATTGTTTCTTTTAAGACTTTGGGTTTAGATTGAGAAGTGGATAAACTGGATAAAATATTAGTTGAAATGTGTCTCTTTGAAACATGGGTGCCCAAATGTTGTAGAGCCTGAGGACTGTTCACTCGGAGATGTGTTTACTTTGTATGAAGTTTATAAAAGGCCTGAAACAACGCCAGCACACAGATGGGAGGGTTTGGCAAAAAAATAGTGAAAACCCCGTGTTTTATAATGTCAGTTGGAGTACTGTCATTCCGGTAACAGATATCCCCAAATATTTTGAAATTAAAAAAATTCTAATGTTTGTTCTACTGTTGGGTTGTGCATTGAGCTGGCATTGAGGGGGCTGAGGAGCAAGCTGCTGGGCTGGGTTTCACAGGGTACCCATGTTGTTGGGTGCTGAAGAGCAGTCACTTTCCATGAATTATTTAGACAAGGGTTCTTTTCACTCTTCATTGCAAAGTCCTAGGGAGCAGATATTTATGAGCTGGTTACATGTTAGTAGGACCTGTGTGTTAGACGCGTGGCATAGAATTAAGGATGAAATTTAGAACTGTGCAATAGATACATATCTGTGTGCAAAGCCGTGTACTAATTTTCTGTATAATACAAATGGTTAGTCGTTTCAGATCCATGTCGGAGTGTGTTTTTAATTCAGGCTTGAAAGTTATGCTGTGCCTGAGAGAATCTAGGATGAATTATTTTGTTCTAACGTCCCCAGTTTGGAAGTATTTTATTTCCTGAAAGCCTTCATATATACAGTATGGTAGCTCCAGATTTGTTGATAAGGAAATAAGCAACCATATGCAAGTCTAAACCCAAATACTTCACAAAAATACAGCACCAGCTATGAAAGCAGTTTAGTATGGAAAAGTCAAATTAAATGCAAATAAAAAAGGTCTTAAAAGCAATTCATACCATACCAGAGGAACAGAAGCATGGAGGGAGTTTCAGAAGTTGAAGCATAACATAAACCACTCGGTCTAAGGATGCTTGGGTTTGGGATTCATAGAATTATTTCCTGGCCAATTTTACATTTAATGCAACACATGAATTAGCTTATCCATAAACCACAGAAAGGTGACTCCAGAATAAACTTTACTTTTGTAAGTCGTAAATACATGAGGAAATGTTACACAGCTCATTGGAGTCATGCAACTGGGAAGTGACTTTTGGTTGGCAGTATGAAAAATACTGCTTTTTGAGAGGTAGGGTAATCTGGCAAAAGTGTGGGGTACCTACTGTGTTACTGGCAGGCAAACACTTGGCATCATTGTGGCTTAAAAAAATGCATGAGGCTGAGTTTCTTCGCTTGCGTTAGGTCATGGAAAGCAAATGCCATCTTTCAGCCCTCATGGCTTTAGACTTCAGTCCTCAAGTCCCCTTTAAATTGGATTTCAGCACCCTGCTTGGTTGTGCAAAAATTATTGTCTTTGTAAATGTAATATATAATATATATATTCCCATGGAATTTAATAGGACTGTTTTTTTGTCTAATAACAAAAATGCAGGTGTGGGGGTTTTGCAGGACATACTTCTGGCTGTATTTAAAATCTGTTTTCAAATAAACATTGTACTAAATGTAGTCCTATTTCTGTGGAATTGGAAATGGGAAATCTTTCCTGTGGAAAGATTGCTGTACCGGTTAATCGTTTGTCACTACCGCTTTGAAGAAACAAAAATAATAATAATGGTTGTTGTGGTCTGTTCTGTTGTAAAAGTGAAATGGGGAGCTAGGCTGCAGCAGTACCACACCTCTCCTCTGCCCTTCTCACTCTTCTCTGCCTCTAATCAGTGCGTTCCCATATTGTCTCCTGTTCCTTGTTCCACTTCGTTGGGTCTTTTGTTCCATTTGTACTTTAAAGCAGTGGAAAATAGATGCTACTTGTAGCTGAGCCTCAGCTACCAGGAAAGAGTTCTTCCCCATGTTCATATCACTGTGTAATTTCAGCACCTTTTTCAACTTTACATTTGGCATTAGCTGGAGTAGGAAAAGAAATTAACCATAAAATGGGAGGGAGAGGTGGGTGGAATTGAGCTGAAAAAAGGGAGAGAAGAAAATAATGAAGAATTCTCAGTCTAATACATCTTTATATAAGTATTTCTCACCTCTTTAAAGAAGTTTCAAAAGATCTCTACATTCTCCATGAATCTCTCACGAAAGCTACTGAATCAAAAGTTCTGATGTAGAGAATCAGTTCTGATGTAGAGATATTTGGTATTTCTTTCTGTGTCTTGGTAAAAGTACATTTTTAGGGAAGTACTATCTCTAAATGCATTGTAAGTTTACTGCCGAAATTGAAACATAAAGGTAATCTCTGGATACTGTGTTGAAACTCCTTATCTATTAAAAATAGCTCAATTTTTCAAAAAGTGTAAAGAAACTGGGGAGACCCCTTGAACAACTCATACCTGGTTCTGGCACCTTGAGTATCACACCAAACGAGTACTCGCTGCCTGACGGTATAAACCAGTGTACTCTCTGACTATGCAAATTGCTGGCAAAATTCTTGATCTTTAAATGGTGAGTATGGTATTACTTCATATACATCCTTCTAATTTTTTTGGAAGAATTACTGACTTCAGGGAATATATTTCTTGCTGAAAGCAGTTGCTAACATTGCACATTTGTGGTCCTGTTACTGTCAATGTGGTCAAAATTCTTGATGGTTTTCCCCGTATGTTACATGTACCTCTTCACTGGGGAGATGAAAATACACTTAATTAGTTAAGGATTGGTTTTGTCAGTTTACGTGTGATTTTTCAGTGGAGGCTTTCTTGCACCGGCATACTGCTGTGATTTAATGCAGTGGGCTTCCACTAAAATAAAGCATTAGACTAAAAACAAAAAGCACTTTATTTTTTTAAAGTGTATTCCTATCCTGAAAAAATTCAGTGTCATGGCATGGCTTTATCTTCTCTGCTATCTCTGTCAGTGTCTCAGATGTGGTAGAGAGCCCGCTAGGCATTGTATCAGGAGTAAATGGGTGGCTCTAAGGGTGGAGGTGATTTTAAAAATAAACCTGTCTTTGCTAAACAGCATGATAGGTGGAATAATTAAGCAAACAAATGTAGGGCTTTTTAATAATTTCCAGATAAAGAGGAAGTGATAATGGATGGATCTTTCTGGATGATTGCTATGAATGCTTTTGAAGACTTTGAAATATAATTGAAATAATTGCAATGAAGTGTGCTGGTAAACGCCGAGTGCAGTGTCCATGGTGCTGCAGTTACCACTGGCTTTTCTTGGAAATAATATTTTCTTTCTTTTTTTCTTTAAGATTTTTATGAAGTGTTCTGTGTTTTGGTTATCAGCATATATTCTGCTGGCATGAAATAGAAGCACATTGCCTAGAGCAAACGGTGCTGAGTGTGCTGTATAACTGCCTCTCTTCTGTTGGATTATCAGGGAGTGGAATCCCTATTTGCTTTGTTTTTCCAGCTCATATTGTAAAAGATTCCTGCTTTTATCTTCCTCTTCTGTACCAAAATAACCCTCTGAAGTCTGAGCAAATATTTCTTTTTCACTCTCGAGTGGCCAGCTGTAACGGCTGACTTCTGCTGCCACAAGAATTCTCTCTGAAGCGCTTTAAACCATGATTTGCACAGGGTCCATTTCATCGTTAATGCCAGAGCGTGTTAGAAGAATAGCAGTGAGAGAAACTGTGTGTAAGAACATGCTTGAGTTAAGAGCAGAGCTTAATGTTCAAACATTGCTGGTTACCGTTATGTGCTGTTGTCCCAGTCGTTTCCTTCACTTGCAGCAGGAAAGTTTCCCATGCTGGCTGTACTCTGAGCAGCATCCCTGTTTCATGCAGCGCGTTTCAGTATGTCGTCAAACTCCCTTAGGAATGCTCCTTACAATCTCTGCTGGTTTAGTCGTTTGCTAAAAAGGGGGAGAACTGCTTCCCTGAGTTATTTCCAATGGTACCTTTATAATAAACCTTCGCTATACCTTTATTTAAAGCATCATTATTTCATTATAAATTGAACATAACCTTGGCCATAGAAATTGACCCTAGAAATCTGGATGTATCAGGAATCTGATTTTTCTCATCTACTCAGGTGCTTTGAGCCACTTGAGGATGTGAAGTCTCCCTAAAGCTGGTTTAACAAGCAGTCAGGAAAGTTCCTTTTTCAGAAAGCAACTCTGGAATGGTGGCAAACGAGACACTGTAGTGACTTCAGTGTTACCATGCCATCCTGCTCTCTCGTTGTGGGTTTCATGGGAGGGGAAAAGAGCTGTGGCAACCCAGTCCTACACATTGACTAATTCCTCGAGTAAGCAACGATCAATGCAGTATAGTCATCAAAAAGGACTCAAAACATCTCTGAAAAGTTAAGAAATTATTAATTTGCTAGGTAGTCCCAAATTCAGGGGGCTGCAATGCTTGTCTGCGGTTCAAGAGTTAGGTGGTTGTAGCAGAGCAGGATGTGAGCAAACTGGTCTCTGAAATGTTGAAAAGCAAATGGGCACTTTAGTATGTTCACCATACTTTAGAAGAATTTTATTTCTGGCTTACGGGTGTTGAAGCTAGAAGCACTGCCAAACAGCTCTGGCGTTCCCACTGTAGCAATGAGCTAACAGTGCCGGTGTCATGGGTTCTCATGTGCAGCTCTCTTGCTTCAAAATCACTGAAACCTTCCCTGCACCTGTAGCCACTGCTGTGATGAGAGAAATGTGGGACCTTCTTCCCAGGTGCTGTTGCATCTGTCTGTCGATATTTATCGTCCTACCTGTAGATTGGAAGCTCTTTGAGCTGAGGACTGTTGTTCTGTGTCTGTATAATATCTAGTAGGTGGGATCCCAGCCCGTGAACCATTCCTGCGTTCTGCATCTGATGCCTGCTGCAGGGTTGGCTAAAGCTGACTGATTGTTTCTTCCCTGATCCAGGCATTTATTTATCGTCTTCATTTTTATAGATGGATTGCTTGAGGTGTGCTGAAGACTTCATGGGGTCTTATTTCTCCCCCACCACTAGTAACGGAGCTGCTTCCGGCAGTGCAATGAGGAACGTGTCCAACATCCGTCCCATGTGGTTACTTGTTTCTTTTATCTTTAGGGAGAAGTTCTTGCGTACTATGGTGGGTGGTTGCTTTTTCATAGATTAGATAGCGCGTGTAGTTTACATCTGTAGATCTGAAGACCAGAAGGGATAATTAGATCATCTCCTTTGATCTTGGAAAAGACAGGCTGGAGCGCTCCGAGTTGAATTCTGAATCGCTGTGCTGTGTTCTTCGTATCGGTAAAAACACAATAAAAGAATTGTATTTCCCAAGCTTAGAGAGTGAACAGGGAAAAAATTCAGGCAGGAACATAGAGTTTGCAATTTCATCTCTCCTCTCATTTTATTTTCACTTCCTATCTATTTATTTATTAGAGAGGGAAGTGCTGTCATATACTGGTGCCATTTGCCAAAGGTACTACTGGACAAATATGTTCTGTGTTAGAGGTTACAAGTCTTGATGAAATAATATTCTCATCATCTTTTCTCCCTTACTACAAATTGTCACTGATATATTCAAGTACAGTGTAAAATTACTATTTGGCTATTTTATGTTACTGACATAGTATAAAAGTAATGTGTTGACTTTTCGTAGTGTACAAACCATCCAGGCAGAAGCTGAGATATCTTAGCTATTTCTTTTGTGTTGCAGATGGACATTGCATTCCTTGGTTTCCAAGTGCTGGTTTACATCTTGATTGATGTGAAGTAATTAAACCAGACTCCAGCTGCTTAGTGATTCAGAAGTACAGGGCTCCTATGCTGTAAAAACAAGAAGTAACTCCCCACTTGCCAACTTTTATCATGGTTTAATTTGGGCACCAAGCAGAGTAATAAGTGCAAATAATTTTTTTTCTTTTTTTTTTTTTGGAGGGAGACACACAAAAATGTCCCTCTTTTTATCTATCATTTTGAAAAGTTACAATTATTGTAATCTTAAGTTAACTCCAGAATTAAAATTCAAAGTATAAATAAACATTTTCTTTCTGCTAAGGGGATGGAGGATAGCTTTAATTTTTGTTTATATGTGGTAGACTTACCAAAAAAAGTTAAACTTTAGTTTATAATTTGTGCGCTTCTTTTAGTGAAAGTTACTTTATCCAATATACAGATAGAAATTGTGCTTAATGGTTTATTAATTATATAACAAATAATCGTTTTCTACTAATGTAGTAACAATATATTCACTATGAAGTTGTAAAATTTCATACTTTTAAATAGCAGTTGTATCAGCATACTTCGAAACCTGCATGCGGCATTATGCCGCACATGTTGCATATACTGTGCTAAACCAGTGTAGTGAACATACCTGGGTTTGGCATCATGGCTCTCCAGCGAGAATTAATTTTATATCAGTCCAAGGTTGTAGGGATGCCAGTAAAGGTTGGTATGTGCTAACCAAGAGACACAGCTGACCACTGAGCTTTATTCCACGTGCAGGTACAAACCAGTAAATGACCATTTTTAGCAAAATTATAATTCCAATATTGGTCAAAACCTTAGTGTTTGTGAATATTTCTTTTCATTAGTGAAATGGTGGCTGTGGGTAAGAGTGTAGTTACAGATATCTGTGTCTGTGTTGGGGGCAGACGGAGCTGGAAACCAGCACAGCGTAACCAGCGAGTAGTTTGTCTCAAATATTTCTGACCTGATCATCTAATTCCAGGCTCAACTGTCAAATCCAGGCATGGGACGTTACGGTATTAAAACCCAACAGCATGTGTGACCCAAGACACCTCTGTATTTTAATACCTGGATAACATTTAGGGGATGTATGTAGCTTTGTACGAAGCATTTGTTACTCACCTGGGTCTGCAGGTCAGAGCTCAGGTTCCCTCCACTGCTCAACGGGAAGTGTCCGAGAGCTTTGTGATGGGAGCACAGGGAGGCTAGAGAGGTGCAGTGCATCCTTTCTTTCTCCTGTCCAGCCTAAAGTCCGGGATGCTGAGCTGCCACGTGTGTGTGCTGTCATTGTTCTGGTTTCCAGAAACTCCGCTCTGGGTGTGGAGTTGTGCTGCGATAGGCTGTGTGCATGCGAACAGCGAAAAGGAGCCCTGTCTGGAGATGTTACGCTGTACCCGTGCCTCCTGAAAAAGGACTGAGGCAGAAAGCTCGGTTTGAAAGCACTGCTTTACTTTTAGCACAGTATTAAGGAAAATTTGACAAACTGGGATTAGTAGACTGTATCACGGGCTGTTGTTCTGTAGTCATCTGTTTTTAGAAAAAAAACACACTCTGATGTTGAGAAATTCTGGTTCATCAGCACTAGCACGGATTTCTCCTCTTTCTTCTCTTTCCGCCCTATACTCTTAGCTGTTTTTCAAACTGTGCAACACCTAATGGTTCTTGTTATTCCATAGAATAAGTAATACAGGGGAAATAGGAAGTCAGGTGCATCATTAAATAGATGTTTTAAAATTTCATCCATGTTCTAGCTGTGATAACTACACTAAAAAGCTGAAATGCCAGTCATGATTCTTCTTATTGTTTAATTATTTAGGACCTCAAAATGAGCTTTGTGAGCAGTGTATTTGTCTAGAAGGAAGGGTAAAGATCTGTGTATGTGCTTTGTGCTAGAGGATTTGCACTGCTCTTGCTGCTGGTGTGTACAGAGCCTATGCTGGGAGCCGTGGGCATGGGAAGTACTGTACAAGGAATCGCTGTGTTTGACTCCTGAAATGGCTGCTGGGCTAATCAATAATGGAGGGATGCAACCGCAGTGTATTTGTTCTTTAGTGAATTTAGTCAGTGTTCAGTCCATCTGCTTTCTATTTTGCAAACCTCATTCAGTCCTGTCTGTGTAAAATTTTCAGCTACTAATTGGAAATGCATTCTTATCCACATCCTTTGTTACACTCTAGAATCTTGATTTTTTTTTTTTTAATTTTTTTTTTTAAAGCCACCCACATGGTGGCACCTGCCAGGTCTTCAGGAATATTCCCTTTATTCTGCAGGACTTGGAGGTTTCCTGTAAGTGTATAAGCTGGGTCTCATCCATTCATCATTATTACATCTTAATGTAGGTCTCAGGTTTGCTAAATTACGGTAAATCACTTCCATATTGAAACACATGAATAATTTTAAATCACCGTGTGCTGCACACAGCAGGATCAGATTATGAGACCTCTTTCATTTTTTCTGTCTTTTTGCCTGAAGGTTTTTGGTATTTTACTGTAAATTATGAACTGGCAGATAATGTATACTATGGGCCTTGTAGCGTTACCACGAATGGTGTAGTTAAGACACGGTACATCTCGGAGGGAAGTACAGTTTAAAGGTATGAACTTCCCAAAAAGCAGTTCAGTATAAATCAGACCTGATGGAGCTGTAGTCATTATGGTTTGCAGGTCCCCTGAGAGAAGGATGAATTATTAGAAATGCTTGGATGGGGGGAGTCTTGTCATTTTTTAATGACTTTTGTTGTGCAGGCAAGGTGTCCCTGTGTCAGAAAGAACTGAAAGAGGAAAAAAAAAGAGAGAGAAAGGGAGGAAAGGATAAAAGCAGGCTGAGAGTGTGAAGTCTGGGAATACTCACATCTGAACTGCAAGCTCTTGAGTTCTGCTTCTCTTTGATGAAGCAGGACATTGGTGTAGGATGCGGATCATACAACATAGTGAATAAATGAGATTGGTAGTTGTAGAGAGTTACACGTGGTGGAGAAAACATTTGAAGTGCACTTGGCAGTAGAGACAGATGTAACAGAGACTGAAAAGAGGGAAAGAGCTTTGATAGTAGGAAAGTACAATGAGTTGGAAAGCTGTGCCTTAAAGACTGGCTTACCCTTGTCCCATCTGAACTTCCCCGGGCAGCTCAGTGAAAGGCTGGAGCATCACAAGTGCCTGAATGAGATTTTTGGGGGAGGGCTGGAGAGGAAGGGGCCAAGTCTTGGAGATGGTGTGATGAAGCAGATGGATTGTGGGGGAAGGAGAGAGGAGGAAAAAGAGTAATTGAAGGATGTAAGCTTCAGTGAACAGGCGGGATAGTCAAACAGCAGCGATGGAGGGAGGAAATGGGCTGAGGAGATGAGAGAAAAGTTGGCTGATCTTGGTGATACTGACGGACGCGTTTATGCTTGGAATGCGATGTCTTTAGTTCTGTTGGCATTGATGTATTTCAGAGGCTCGGATTATTAAAGCTGTGCTGATGGCTTCATATTTTTCAGATATTAAACTTGTGATGGTGCATTCTAGACACCTTTTAGTACTTTGTACTCCTCTAGGAACTGTGCAGATGTGGATGTGTGTTCGGAAGAAGCAACTGCCAGGAAATTTGTTTTTTTCCTCCTACCTTTCTATCAAAAAGCTTTTGGTTTCCTGATAACAGGACTGCAAGGTCTGCTGTGAACAGTACTGATCTTCTTCATCCTGCCTCCCGACTTCTGTGTAGAGAAGACATTGGAGTTCTGCAGCTAGGAAGTTGTTTCTTCCCTGTTCATCTTCCCTACCGTCACTCCTAACTCGTGTGTGTGCTCCCACAGGAGGGAGAGATGGCTGCTTCCTCAGACGAAAGGAGGGGAGTCCTTGATGGCTCCACAAACTTGAGAGAGCACCAAGGGAAAACAGCAGGGGAGACCCGTGAGCTGAAGTCAGTGCTGAAGGCCAAAGGGCAGGCAGACTGGTAGTTTGGATAACAATCCATATAACAATGCTTGCTTTATTTTTATTTTTTTTTTTTAAGCTTTGCCAAAGATGGGTGAAATGGGCAAAAATGAGAATTTTTTCTGTGGCTGTATTGTAGCCTGGGTTTTTCTGGGGGAAAAGTTCACTTTTTGTGAAAGGTTGTCTTACTTGGCCAGAGGGCCTCTCCCCTTTTTTTTTTTTTTTTTCCTGCCCCTTTTACCCTAGTCATAAAAGCACCCGGTTCTTCCCTTGGTTCTTGATGGCACACATCTAATCCAGCTCTGACCACCTCCTGTCTGCAGCATCATCGACGGGCTACCGCTGACATTTACCTGTATGAATCTCTCAGAACTTGCAAACTGAATGTGTTCAGCAAACGTGTTATTTTATTTGATCAAATAATTTTGGATGTAGGTGTATATCCTGTGTATGTCTATGTGCCCACTTGGACCTCTGCTGTCCTTTGTGAATTTTCCCCTTGTAGTATATTGCCCATGTTGACAGGGGCTTGTGTATTGAGAGCTACTGGTGACTTACACTGTATGCCTAACTTGGTGAAGTTAGCTAACACTTGCTATATGATTTAATATTATTAATTTTATAACTGACCTATAAGAAAAAAAAAGGAATTATGTAAAGACAGCAGCTTCTGAGAGGGAAACAGCTTTTTCCTTTTTGTTGTTGTCAATAAAACTGTCAGTGATTGAGGACTGAATCACTTTGGAAATATGTGTTGCTATTTTCCAAATTGCTTTCTGTCATTCATACCCTACATTTTGTTTTGTCGTAGTTTCAAGAACTGTAGAGCTCTAGTTTCATACTCAAGAAACTGGTTTAATTCTTTTTTTTTTTCATATTAAGAGAAATAAGTAGAGACGTTGTGAGAAATCCCCCTGCTAAAGGGAGGGGATCTAGTTTGGCACAAGGGGGCAGTCATGCTATATGTGAAGTTATGCCTACTTTTGAGTGACTCAACCAGGGGTTAATAGTCAACTGGGTGATAAAACTGGAGTTGTAGGATGGCATGAGTGCAGTCTTACGTTTCAGCAGGGTTCACTGATGCTCCAAGTAGAATGGTTGCCAGAATTTTAGGAAAGATTTATTTGTAATCTTTTTTGAAGGAAAAAAAAGGCTGTGTGTATATGATAAACTGTTTTGTTCCTAAAGGCTGAATATATATATCTGTGTATGTATATGATAACATAGGTCATAGGCGAGCTGACTGCAGTACTTTCCACACTTGTCACCTACAGGCATCTCACTCGAGTGTTAATATCTCCTCAGGGCTGGGGAATCAGAGGAAGTCTAAACATAATATATCTTTTCAAAACTCTGGATCCAAAGGATTTTAGCTGGAAAGTGGTTTAAAGACTGTTGACTGAGAAGGATTGGGTAGGGGATCTCTCCAGATTTGTTTTGGACAGGAGATAGGACAGTGCTCGAAAAGCCTCATTTCCCTCTTTCACATCCCTGCTCGCTGCATTCCTGGAAGGGCCAGCTGAGTGATGCTCGATACAGTTAGTGAGGACTCGGGACAATTACTGTGTTCAGTGCTTGTTGGGAAGCATTCAAATTTAAATTTGGCAGATAGTGATAGTGTTTTACCTGGGTCACAGTCCTCGTCTGGTTTTTGTTTGAAAGATCCAACTACTCTCACCATGGAGCTGCATCTGCTTGGTTTCCCTTGTCGGTGAGCTTGCACGAACACAGCATTCCAGAACTATAGTTTTAAAATAAAGTGTTTTTAGTCCTAATCTGTCATGACACATCACGAACAGCAGCAAAAGTCTCAACATAAGCTTGCGAACAAGTTTCAAACATAGGTCCATGGTGAGAATAGGTCTCAGAGGAGAATGCAGGGAGGAAAAATAGTTGACAGCTTAGCGTGTTCTCTACCTCCGCGTTTGGAACCTGTTTCCTATTAAGAGAGATCACATATTTAAAGCTGATAGACCTGATTGTTAGTTGCTTTAGTATTCTGCTGCTGAACAAGGCTCCCTATAGCATTCTGTCGCATGTTGGAAATCTCCCTGGTTACTGGAAACTATTGACAGAAGGAGGAAAAACCCTCGAAAGATGAAACATAATGTTATAAATAGTGCTGGAACCACTGAGCCTTCAACTAGACGGAAACAGGGAGTGACTCAGATGGGTGATAACCCTAAAGTTTATGTTGCCATCTCCTAGTAGTGTCTCACTTGAGGTCATTCCTGTAGAATATGGGCTTTTACTAGGAAAACTATGGTACTTGGGAAGCTACCTTTTTTTCCTGGCTTCTTTATCATGGCTGGCAGCATTTTATTACTTTTTTTTGGGGGGGGGGGGTTGAGTATTAGTTTCGTCATGTACGGCATGCTTTGCTGTCAGGAAAGAAAGAAAAGCTTCAGATGATTTCTCCTTCCCGAGTTCACTTATTTTAACCTCCTTAGCTAGGTAAGATTAACAAGAAAAAATACACAGATGTGCATGCACCACTGCATAAATCATAATTTTTTTTGCAGGGATGCAGGGCCAGTGCGGTCCTGTTGTCTGCATGTCACCAGTCCCCAGATAACTTTTGAACTTACATTGATTTCACAGGAGTTAAGTCTAGATGTTACTCGATTTCATTAAATAAGTGGTTGTGTAGGAGAGGAGGAAGAGGGAATGCTCGCAGGTGGTTCCTCCACTGAGGTGGAAGGTTTTATCTGCATTCAGTCTGACTGTTCAATGATGTACAATCCACACAGGGAGCCACAAGAAACCAAGTTTTGTAAATTCTCATGTTCGTACAAATATTTCTTCTATTAGAGGATGAGATGATCTCTAAGCTCGAAAGGCGGGAAATGCCCATAATGTGCTGAAGCGAAGCCCTCCAGTACGTATGCATGTGCCCACCCCCTGAGCAGTGACATTGTCAGGGACGATTGCGGCACTAGGCTGCCTGCTCCACTGTCCACACTCCTTGTAGTGAGCCAGTGTCTTTGTAGCTGTAAATGGTTCACACCTGGGGACAACCCCTGTCCCCTCCCCATAATTTTTACTGATCTTCTTGATAAGTAGGTTCAGATTGATTTCATATGATACTTAGATGGGTGTTTTGATCCAGGGAATGAATATTTCACTCTCGCTCAAAGCCTAACTCATGAGATTACACTAACCTTGAACTAGGTATTGTCACTTCCAGCATCTGTCTGCTCCCAGTGTGAAACTGTGTGTATTCTGCTCCGGGTTACAGAGGGAAAGTGGTTAGACCAGCTCTGTCTGGGACAGATGGGCAGAAAGATAGTGCAGCAGTTCTTTGACAGTGTAAGGCTTAGAGTATCCGTCAAAGTAATTCATTTTTCTGACAACAGTACGTTTTACGGGTCTCCATGAAAGGACAAAACAAGCAAGGTGTACATGCCCAAAATACACATATTCTCTGATGGGCCTTGAAGAATTTTTTTTTTCTTTGAATTACATCTCAAAAGGATTGTGAGGAGTCCATCACTGACTTTTCCCCACACTCGTTCCTCTAAGCTGTTGCATCTTAACCTCATTTTTGATGCGCTCATGGCAGGAAAGGTGCTGCTGCACCGTGGGCAGGGAAGGAGGCTGCAGAGTATGCTAATTTAGTCTTGGTTAATTAAAAGTAAGTGAATATGTTCTAAGGGGATTTCCTGTGAGATTGTTAAACTACAGTTTTTTATCAAATGGAAATAAATTTAAAGGTTGTTCATCAGCTTGTCATGGGAGTTTGCAAATCCGTGGATAAATCAGTAGCCGGGTTCCTTTGTCCTTTTGTCCCTTCTTTTCACTGGAAAGACAAAGCATATAATTTCATAATCTGTTTCTTGGATTTAATTTTTTTTTTTAAATACCTTTTTTCTGTTTTAAATCATTGTCATAGGATAAAAGCTGTCAATATCTGAGGGATGAAATTCGAAGTCTATTTTCGGAAGCTCAGTTTTGACTTTGGGCAGAGGCTCATTTATAATCCCTGTTGGACAATGCGTTTGTTCTCTTCGACAGTTGAATAAGGGGAAAAGACATGTTGAAAAATGTGTTCCTGTCCTCTTTTTCTGTGTGCTTTTCTCTACATCTGTGCTTAGCAGAGTCCCTCAGGGTATCCTGGATTGTATTTACCAGGAAGAAAGAATACCTGACCAGACTAGCATTACTCCTCATGATTATGGTGTCATCAATTAACTTATATGACTCAAAAGTGAAGCTTGCCAGTCATTTTAAAGCTTTAGATAATGAAACTCAGGAAGTTTGTTCCTACGGCAAATTTCTTCAACCTTTGTTTAAAATAGTATAAAATAACTTCCTTTAATTGCGGAAATATACTGTTGGCAAAAGGCAAGGGCAAACTAAACTTTTTAAACATTAGAAAACATGAGTCCATCATATCTGACAGGTTGGAACTGGTTTCTCTGCACATCCAATACTAGACAAATAGCAACAGTGTAATAATTAAAGCTTAATCCATGTAGTCATAAGCTATTATAAGTAATTGCGACTATTGCAGCTTAGGGGTTTTGCTTTTCTTATCTTTCAGAGTGGGATTTTTTTTTTCTTTTTTTCGGTCCTTAAAGAAGGGGAAATGCCTCAGTGCTTTTGAAGGGCTGGTAGGACAGCTTGACAGTTATGTAAGCAGCTGTCTGCAGAAATTCATTAAATGTCTGATTGTGCATAGCCATGTCTGACCCTTGGTGCTCATGCTGAGCTTTCCCCCCGCCAGCTACCTTCTCAGCTCTGGTTGATATTGTGGATATTCATTTACAGGGATGCAGACTCCCCTGCTCCTCCTCGCAGCAAAGTGTTCCGTGATCCCTTTCCCTTTGCAGGCAGGGGTTCATATTTTTATGTGAAATGGGAAAGGAATTTGGTCTCTCAATGGTGTGACTTCGCAGAAGGATGAATGTGGTCCTGTACACATGCTTCCTTCTTACTATTTTCTGCTTAATTGTTTGAGGCTCTTCCATTTTCTTAGATGATCTTCTAAGAGATAAAAAAAAAAAAATTGGGGCTTTTTAACTGGACCTGATTCTGTTTTCGAAAGTACCAGTGTTTACTGGCCTACCGCACACCCCACCATGTCAGTGAGGGAATCGTGAGCAATTCTGACACTAAAAGAAAGCATCAATTTATAGTATTTCCAGGGGTGCTCAACAACTCATATATTTGAAATTTGTGACCTTACACCGTGTGCTTATTCTGTTCTATCACTTTCTCCATCTCCTCTATTCAGATTTTTGATTTGTCAACATCATACTTTCATATGGTTTTCTTCTTTAATGAAATTTCCCCAGGATTTCTAAAACAGATCTCACATAGTCCTTAGCTCTACTTGTGTGCTGCCTTTTATAGCCAAAAGAATCTCAAGATCAGCGTGGGATTCCTTCTGGCTTCTCTTAAGATTGTGAACAGTTTCTTTTCATGGGTTTTTTCCTCACTTGTTGAAGCTGAGAGGTGGCAGGACTAAATAATGCCAAGACTGAAGCCACTAGACTTCGTAGGGTTGGTCAATGACTAGAAGATACACTAGAGCTGGAAGTTTTTGGAACATTTTCTTAGACAAGGTGTGGTGGAACTAAAAGGGTTGTTCTAAGGTTGCAGAAAGCTGTCAGTCTGTGCTTTCTGCTGCTTCTGCCCTAGTAGCTGCACTGATAATTTTGTTTATTTCTAAATATTGTACCATGCTTTTTATTGAACAGTAATCCTTCCGTTGACCATCTTGTGCTTCCCACAAAATACCAAACTCACTCAGCTGAGCTGGTAATTAAGCCAAAGGAGAAATACACAACTTTTGGGAGTAGCTGTCTCATGAACATGTAGACCCTATTTTGGGTAATTGGTTAAGCACGCGCTCTGAGTGCTTTCAGAGTCTTAATATCTTCAATGGAGGTAACGTTTTGTTTCTCATCCAGCGTGCGCCTGCATGTGTTGCTGAATCGGATCCAGCTGAATCCCTGTAAGAGATCAGGGATTAGAGCTGAGGCGCTCTGATTCTCCTGTTTGGACTGCGTCTGCCAGCTCTGAACCAGGTTGAGTAATCACAGCATTGCCAGCCTCCAAAAAGTCATAAATGGTGAGTTAGGCCCTGCTGACTCACAAGACTTAAGGAAGTATTGGCATCTCTCTTTAACCTTTTGTTTTCTTAACACTGAGGCTACACACGGTTTCAAAGCCTTCTGTAAAGCTAGAAATACAGTTAAAAACTTGGAGACAGTCACATAAATCCTTGAAGTTTCAGTCCTTCAGGTTTTTTCTTGAATTCTTTCCCTTGGTTGGTGTCTCACCTTTCTCACTCACACATACATCGTATGTCTTTGCTTCCTTTTATCACCCAGAGAGAGGGAGCCGGAGCAGTTGATGTGGTTTGGATCTGGCTTCCTGGAGGATTCTCATCTGCGCACAAAATAGACTAAAGGATAGTGAAGAAACTGAGGCACAGAGAAAAAAGAACTCTTTATTATTTCACTAGTGAAAACAACTTTTACTGTGAGTTTGTGTTTGCTTTGGCTGGTACATATCTAGAATTTTACATCTAGAATGTTTGTGAGCTTGACTTGTGAGCAGCATGTCAAGAATCAACAGTGGTTCTTTGTTGCCAAGGATACCTGGGTAAAAGGCTTCCATTTTTGCAATGGTGTAGCAGGAAGTGTGCAGCAGAAATCAAGGAAAAACCCAGCCCCTCAGCCCTTTGAGCTGGGGGAAACTGCAGAGCATCGGAGCCCAGCGCGGAGCAGAGCCCTCAGCCTGGTGTGTGTGCATGGAGGATGCTTCACCCTGACGGAGTGGCAGGCTGCGGGTGTGTGCATGTGGAAATGTGTGTGTATGTTCATTTACAAACTCATTAATTCAAGTCAGCACTTCCCTTTTTCTATACCATTTATGCCTCTCTGCTTTTCAGCTGATTTGTGCTCCTTAATTGCTCTTGTACTTTTGGCAGCTGAGGTGCCTCTTGTGCAGGGAAGCCTGGTTCTGTTTGCTGTCTCATCTGTGACTTGGTTTGCAGTGTGTTAATATGATGAACAGATTCTCTGCAGCAAGCCATTGTCACCTCCTCTCCCCAGCATTTTATATCTCTGAAGTTTTCTGCCAGTATCCATTTTTCTTTAAGAAAATTAATGTCTCGGGTAGAGTTATCTTCCCTTTCAACTCAGCTGCCAATGCAAGCAAGGGAAGATGTATATTTTGTACTGTTGTCATAAATTTTATTAATTTATCAACAATTTTTACTTAAAATCTCTGCAGTTTTGTGCATTCTGGCAAACACACTTCGTTCTCACTGGGAAGTACAAAATGCATTTCTGCAAACCAGAGCAGAAGCGTTTGTGAACCCGACCCGAAGGTAGACAGCGGGCAGCTTGTTTCCCGCCCAAATCCCGAGGTTTGCTCTGCATTCCACAGCTTTGCCGTGTGTTTGTCATCCGAGCGCAGACACATGTTCAGTCTAGCAGCTCCTCTTTCAGCCAGTGTTTGAGCAGCGGTTAAAAGAAGATGCACTCATGTGGAAAATCCTGGCAGCAGGCACCCTGGGTTGTGTTACAGCAGCTGGCCTCAATGGTGAGGCATTGATGTTTACAGTGTGTGTTTTTCCGTGGAATTTTGTTTGTCTGCTGAATATATACAACAGGGGCTATTCTCCTCTATGATGTGTTTTTCAGTGCTTTATATACAAAGTATTTTCTGTGGTGATATTTATATATTAAATGGGCATGCAGATGTAAGGCAGAGACTGGCTTGAAAACATTCACAATGAAAAAGCCTGATACGTAGTAATTTAGATTCATCAGCATCTTTGAAACAAACAAAAAAAAGAGGGGGGAGCAAAAAGCCTTACTGATCTGAAATGTGCAGTCTTGCTTCAGCACACATATTGAAAAATCTGGGGAAGAATAAGAAATCCTTTTTAAAGAACCTATTTGTGAGCACATTAATTATAGATAAGTTATTTCTTTTTCTTTATTTGCATGGAGGCTTGAGGTGGTGTTTTAATCTGAATTGCAAACGGTTTAACTGTCAGTAACAACGTTGGATGTCTTGATACAGGATGAAAAACCCTTTTTTCTGACACATCAGTGTGATGTATCACCGTTTCATAGCTGTTTGTAGTGGAGTCGTCATTTCAGCACTGAGGCCATCATTGGCACAAGTTTCTGGTGATGTCACCCCTGCCTCTGTCATACTTCCATTTATTTTTTGGGGAGGAGATTTGTTCTCGTTGTATTTTTCACTTACTGAGGTCACACCAGTGCAGTTCAATGGCCCTTCCATTGTTTTCCAAAGCCGTAGTTCAGTGAAAGGTTTGGATGTGCTTGCTCAAAGGGGGTGTGAGGCAGGTACTGGCTTGGAAAGGATTTCAGCACTATCTTTGGTGCTTTTTGGAGTGTCAAGCAATTTGTATCTTATGGATAAGTAAATGCTATTATTTATTTTTCATGTCTATAACAAGTTGAATTAAGTCAAAAGCCATTTCCACATCTGTGCGGCACCCCTGGATCATTCCCCATCCTAACAGCACCATTGTGCAGGCAAGCAAGGTGTGAAAAAAGGAGGGAGAGCCTCAGGGCAATCAGTCCCTGATCCTTTCGGATACTTTGTGAGTAAAAAGTAGCAGCATAATGCATGTGTGAAACTGAATGGGCATCCCCGACCCTGTGTATCCCACCTGGATGTGTTTCTCTGGAGAAACATCTTCCTTTGGGCTGGATCACTTGTTCTTTTGCTGTTGTGATAGGATGTAGCTGGAAAGCTGAAATCGAGCCACTCCTTGGCAGTTGCATGCTCTGAAAAAAATTGCAGAACAAAGTTTTGAGTAGCATCTAGATAAACACATGCCATGCCGGACGTGTGATTGTCTTGGGTTTACAGAACGAAGCACTGTGTGCGTGTGTACAGGTCAGCCAGCCTCCAGAGTCATCCCAGAGATGTATAAAATCACACCCGGAGCTTGCAGTCTGGCGTAGTTAATGAACATCAGGGGAAAAAAAAAAAAACCATTCAGATGGAACACAGAATTTGTGAAATAGTAGTCTTTGGCTTTTTAGAAAAAAATCAGCGGTCAGTACTGGGATTTTCTTCCATTTGCAGAGGTAGGAACCCATTGCTGTGTTATACAGTGGAACAGTCTCTACCTGTATCCCAAGGAGCTGGAGTTTCCATCATCTCCTAGCTTCTGTTTGTCTATGCTAGAAAAGAGCCCCGACTTTTAATTGTACACCAAACCGTATCTTTAATTAAAAGACTGTGCAAGTGTAGCAGTGGCAAGCCTTTGCATCTACTCCAAACTCTTATTCAAGACACAAAGCCCAAAACAGTGTGAAAAGTGGAAGGTCTTCCTTAGGCATCAAAAATATCTTATTTTTTCGGGTACCTCACACAGCCGAGCAGTCATAGGTGGTTTCAGCCAAGTCTTCCTTCGCTTTGATCTCTGTGCTGCCTGCTATTACGAGATACTGAATTATCACCTCCTCCCTCGGGCTGGCTCAGAAGCTTACAGATGCACAATTTCGAATCAAACAGTTTACGTTCAGCTGGTTTCCCCTCACTCCCTTCCATCGCAAACCAGTCAAAGCAAAGTTCACAACAGAAAAAAACAGTAGTGTGAAACACTTCATAGATTACCACCCGTTTCTTTTAAAAACCTTTTCTGAAGTGACGGTGTTTGCTCTTTAACATGGAGCTATGGTGAAAGCAAAGCCGCTTTGCAGCTTGCATTTCAGGTAGGACACTTGTGTGCTGGCACTGCCAGCAGTGATGGTTTCTGAAGAGCTCCCAGTAACGAACTGGTGTGGGAATGGTTTTGTGTGTGTACGATGTACCTGTGCCTTATGCCATCAACTCTGGTTCAACAACAGGAACATTGTGCGGGAAATCAGGCCGATGTGGAATTGCGTATCAATGGGTTGACCAATTTTTTTTTTTCTTCTTTCACTGGAGTTATTAAGGATGTAACCACAGAGCCTCTTTTACAAAGTGCAGATCCACGCTGCTGTCAGTTTTCATTGCATTTCTTGAACATGTTGTGGCCTTGAAAGCAATTTTACTGTACATAGTGCAACTGCAGTTTTATTTTCAGAAGGAAAAGTTGCTGCCTTTTCCATTCCTTTGTCTGGGATTTGAAGCAAACTAATAGCCTGAAAGCTTTTTAGTTTCCCAAATGTGTCTTCCATTACCAATGACACTTCCAAACTCTGTTGCTAAACCTTCTAATCTTCAAGGTTCTGTGACTGTAGGCAACTGTCAAGGCAGCTGCATAATTGGGCAGTGAAGTCATGCCTGATTCGTTGACTTATTTATTGTACAGTTATTTCTGCAATTCCTACAGATGATAAACCTGGTGGTAAGCACTGATGGGAAGTCAGCATCCTTGGCACAGCAATGAGATGATCAGCATTGCGTGGTGGAGTGAAGCCTGGTAGAAGGCATTCCATTGGGAAATACTGTATTTAACACAGAATGCCTTTAAAAAATAACTTAAAGGGCTTTTAAAGTATTTTTTTACAAATTCATTCTAATAAAAAAGTGTGAAAATAATTTAGAATCCCTTTTTGTTTCTTCCCTGTTGGTGGGCATGTTTTTCACTGTCTTTTCTTTGTTTCTCCTTCCTCTCCTCAGCTTTTCTTATTTTGGTTTGTTAGTGTAATTTAATTAAAGGATGCTCTAGCAATTCCGAGTGCATGGTGCAGGTGGGTGGCACAGGCTTCCCACACTCAGCTTTTCTGTATCTCAGTGGTGTACCCTGTGTGCTCCTGTCCTTGAACTCCTCTGAGCTGGCAGCCGGTGGCTCTGAGCAGTGACAACCTGTATTGTGGCTCCCAGAAGATGACAAGTGGCAGCTGGAGCCTGGGTTGGGAACAACTGCATCTATTTTCATATGTAACCTAATCTGAGCCTCCCCCCCCTCGCCTTCCCCCAGGGTTTTGAGTAGAGCACTCAGGGAAGGGAAGGAGAGAAGACAAGTTTGACTGTCATGTGTTTGCCTTGGTTTTAGTCCAGCAGCACCAGTGGCCGTGGCAGATGGGGCAGCTCAGGGAGCGGGTGGCTGGGTGCTGCGGAGCAGCGATGGGTATTTTTTGCTCGCTGCACAAGAATGGCCACGACAGCACAGGCAGCGATTCAGTGCATGCTCAGGGATCGCATTCCTGTGGTGTGAGATAGGAGGTGGGTAGTTCCTGGCTTCATGGAAGTCAGCAGGGGTTTTGCCAGAAATTGGAGCAGGCCTTGGATTTTCTCCACAGTTTTCAGCATTGTTTTGTTTCCAGGATTTGTCCCGAGCTGTAACCGTGTGTGCCGGGGCTGTCTTAGTAACTGCTGGATGGCATCGTCAAAACTTGTGCGAGGGTCTGGGACACTGCTGCTGAAACGGTGCTAATCTGAACAGGATCTGGGTGCTTGTGATTATAGATTTAAACTGCCCCAAAAGCAGTGTGCTGTGAATTGCTTCAGTACTGAAGCTGGAATTGAAGCTGAACGTACCAGAAACCAACCCAGCAGCGGCGGAGAGATAATGGATGGTGCTGCAGGAGGGGAGGGGGGCTGGTTAGGGGGTAGAAGTGCAGGTAAGCATGATGGTTGTGCTGCTTAGAAACCAGAAAGCTGCGTATAAAGATACAGCCCAAAATAAAAAGCTTCATCTACTTCCCTTAGGGACATAGAAGCGTCTAACAAATCCAGTTTTCTGCACTGGTGCTTGGCAGGGCAGACACACGCTTTGGAGTGCATAGAAGTATCAGAAGAGGGCGGTTCAAAGATACGAGTTTCTATTCAACAAAGCATCAAGGACCTAGTCACTTCATGCTAAATTAGGAGTGTATATGAATTAAGAAATAAAACACAGGTTTAATTCTTAGTAACTCTGCCAGCACTGGTTCGCCACAACTTATTTGCAGTTTACCTAAATAAGCTAGTAATAGATTTTAAATTGTATTTAAAGAAGCTTTTTTTTTTAATAGAAAAGACTTGCTTAATGATAGATGCCTACTGAACACAGTTAAATGAAAAGCTTGCACTGCAGCACTGACCATGCACAGTGTTCGTTCCAGGTGCTAAGCAGTGCGGAGCTTTCCAGCACTTGAGAATGAAGATGTAAAATGAAACTCTAATTGAAGAAATTTAATATAATTGTCCATTTGAAACATGTGCAAAAGATAATCAAGATAATGATGAAAAGGACCTTTTTTTAACCTTTTAGTTAAAATCTTAATTTAGCAAATGTTAAAAAACCATTAAAATCTTAAAAACTAGAATGAAAGCCTCAGGATAGGAAATTGTGACTGATGCTCTTGCCTGATTTTAAGGAAAATACTCACTTTTACTATCCTTTTGTGTTCTGCTAGTGAAAAATATTGTACCGATTATCAAAGTGTGTTAAACCCTGAGAAGGAGCTGAGAGCAAAGCCAAAAACTGTCCTGCGCTGTTTTGCTGTGTGCTTTGATGAACAATGTTTGATGTTTACCATTTGTTTTGTAGTAGAATTATGTTTTGTGGCCTCAGGCGCAGAGAACTGTACTTGAATTGTTCTGCTGTTTCTCTCTCTTTCCTCTGAGTATGAAAGAATTGTTGACTCACCTGTGTCTCCTCCAGTGTCTGAACTTTCTACGTCTGGAAGAGCTTTTTAAAGCAGTATCCTCAAGTAAAGTAGGAATGGACTTTATTTTGACAATCTTATTTCTATGAGAAGTTTTCTCTGTGGCATCTTTACATCTTTTTTGCTAGCATTTCCCACTGTCATGCTTTCTGGGGCAGTTTCTGAAGTGGTATGTACATTTTGTAGGGCCTATGGGTATATGCTTAAGATTAAGCACATTACAGACTTCATCCTTACTGAGCAAATAACTTGTGCATCTCCTTAAATCTGATTAAAGTTAATGGGATTGCTGATGTGCTTGGAATTAAGCACGTTCTTGAATATTTTTCTGAATTGAGATTTCACTCCTTTGAAGGAGTATTTTATTTATTCCATTTATTTCATTTCTGCAAGCAAATGGAATAAAGGATTTGTTGCGGTAAATGTCTCCAAACCATGGCACACCCATCTGCATGAAGGAGATTGATGAACCTGGTTTAGTACCTGGTTTAGTAGAGATGCAGCATGTTTTTATTGCAAAGGAGAAACCAGCTTTGTTGGCTTTTGTCTTTTTTGTTGTTGTTTTGAAAAAGGTAAAAATTCAGGTTTAATTCAAATGCTGACTTGAAATCAACCAAAAACTGTCTGGGATGCCTGTGAAATCATAATTAACTGCTGAAGGTTATTCTGAACCAGTGCAGCCTGAGCAGTTCAGGAACAGCGCAGTGACCGTTGAATTGAAGACAAGCAAATCAAAGCCGCTTTCCCTGTCACACATACTTGTGTTAATCCTACTACAAGAGACCAAGCAGAGACGCAGTAGGTGTTAGGAACTATTGAAAAGTTCAAAGTGTGCGTGCTCGGTAGGATGCAGTGACTCCGGGGTGATGTTGCAGCCTTGCCGAGGGACTCTGCTCCTTTTGGGCTGGTTAAAAGGTGCTGTTACGTTTGGTGGGAAGAAGGCTGGGGAGAGCTGAAAGGGAACGACGGGTAGGCAATGTGTGTGGGGGGTCCCGAATACTTTAACATATTCCACTGCGATCACATTATAAACAATTAGCTCTTCACAGAAATCAAAGAAGGAATAAAACCATTTAGATCATCATGAGTGATGCTCTTGCCAGTGCAGGATGGTGTCCTGCTGTAATTTCCCTCTGGTGTTAGATTATCCATTTTTATCTGACTCAAGTGATAATGCATTCCCCAAGAGACTGTTTCACACTCTAACAGATTTCACTGTTAGGAAGTTTTCTCTTGCTCTGTAAACTAAATTTTACTTTGTTTAAATTCTGACCATTACTGTGAGACAAATCTCCAGCAGTTCCCATTGCTGTTCTTGGCTGTTTACACCATTCGGGTACCTGTAAGTCTAATAATTGTGCTAGTAAAGACACAATGCTACTGCAGAATTTTTTTCACAAGAAAAAAAAACCAACAGAAAAAAAACCCAAAACAAAACCCAAAATACCAGTTAAATGTTCAATCTGGCATTTTTCCATTGTAACTATGTCCAAGTTGGTGTGAAATCCAACCCCATGTGCTTATGGCTCAGCTCTGTAGCCTCTGCTATATATTTGGCTTCAAGATTAACCCAGTGTACCTATGAAGCTGCAGGCAGGGCTGGTGTGGTTTTTGATTTATTTTTTTTTTTCATCACACATTGGACTGTTTAGTTTTGATGCAGATGTTAAAAAGAATTGCAGCCACTTTGCAATAACCTGGTAGCTTAGAAGAGCCACGAAATCGACTGTTTGGTGTGTTCTTGGGTCAGGGAGATCTCCATAGGCTCTGCAGCATCTCTGATGTGTAGGGACCGAAGAGGTGTAGAAAGAAGGGGTAAAACCAACGCTTGTCGATGCATCTGTCAACACAGTGGGAATCCAGCTGATATCCATGAACCATCTGCCACCTGGCTGTGTGTAGCACACAGGGGTACATGGACAAAGAGACCAACTACAGTTCCCAAACCAACCCCTGGCTGCGAGAGAATGTGAAATGGGAACGGATTCTGAGGTGTGATGGGGCTCGAAGGCACAGATCTAAAGTGACAGACACAAGGACAGGATTCCCAATGCTTCATTAGCCCCCGTTAATCAGTCTCTTCACCTGTGCAAGTTGCATGGACGCATAGCTGTGTCCTGGCCGCTCGGCTTTTGGAGGTCCCCCTGTGCGCGGTGTGGCACGGCTATGAGCAGATGAAGATGTCTGTGGTGGGATTTCATAGCTGCTCTCTAGGAGAACTCCTCCAAAGTTTGAATACTCCTGAAACCACCTCTCTGTCTTGCTCTGGCTGTGGATGGTCTTGTTTAAATGCAGCCCTCTGTGCCTAATACAGACCCAGCTTTGTGTTTTCCTGGTACAGGAGGGAGAGGCGATTAGTGCAGAGCCAGGAAGAGAGAACGGGGGCCTGATAAGAGCCCAGGAGGTGGAAGGCCAGTGTGGCAGTGTCCCTCCTGCCTGCCCTCTGATTACTGGCTGGAATGGCTCATCTTAATTAGAAGCTTCCTGGCAGCTGTGGATAACCCCAAGGTTGTAGTGCCTCATTTTTATTGCCTTTGGCTCTCTGCTCTGTTATAAACAATGTGTCGCATTACAAAACGAAAAGCTTTGTCTTCCACGCTTACACTTATAAGAAGTTTACACTCCATATTCTGAAATGTCATTGGCTGAACCTTTTTTCTTTCCTTCCTGCTATGTGTTGATCCAGTACTTCTTGTGGGTTTATTGTGCTTGATTTCGGTATTTGACTTTGCAAGAACTATTTTTTCCCATACTTTACATATGTGAACTTTCGATAGAAAAAAGCCACTTCAGAAATTTTCTTGCACCTGATCAATAAGTAGAAGAACATTGTGGAGCTGATGGAACATACTACAGCTGAGACGCTGGAGTTGATAGCGATGGTCTGTTGTTTCTTTGGAAAGAGGAAGGTTGGATCAGCACTGTGATTAAATACAGTCCATACAGGGAATGGACTGGGGACTTTCTCTTTTCAGGGTGGCATCTGTTACAGTAGTCTCTGAGAGCACTGCTGTAGTTGAGCATCTGTAAGTATTTTTATGATAAACCCTTATTTTTATTGCCTTATAGCTTGACCATAGAAATTTGCCCTCGGCAAGAACTTGGCACACAGACTGCTGTCAGCAAAGGAGTCTTAAGTTATGTATTTATTATCTTCTCCTTCTTAAATCTCATTCATTTTAATTAGAGATGGGCTTGTGCTGCAGAATTTGCATCCAAATATTAAACTCTCCTCCCCGAGGTTTAGAGGATGTATAGACTTGACACCTACTTTTGGGCCAACCTTATGTTTAATTTCAGCTGGCAAGAGTTAGGCAGTGTGCTAGTGTCAGATCCTTTTACTATTTTCTTCCAAAGAACAAGATTTTTGTCGGCAGTGTCCTTTTCCTCTGTTTAGGATAATGACTTCAGAAATTCTCAATTTATTTTTGAGTGTTATATTTCAGAAAAAAAATCAAATTGCTTTGAAGTTTTGTTCTGTTTGGAAGAGAATAAAAAGTTAGAAGGCTGATGTCACAACCTGGTGTGGCTTCCTGGAAAAACACCAGTCTGTACTGGTCAGGTTAGGAGCTCCCCAACTCCTGGGTCTGGGTGATAGCTTTTAGCTCTGGGTATCTCCAGTAAACTCCTAGGAGGGTGACTAGCAAACCAGCTTTGAATGAAGTGCTTCTTGGGTTTGTTGCAAGGTTCCTCTGTGGTTTGGTGTCTTGCGTACAACTCCTGGTCCCCATGAAGTCAAACCTGCTAAATGGTATATTGAAATGAAAGGGTGGAGATGCTGCTGGGGAGCTGTTCACCCATGTCCTGTCAAGGTGATGTTCCTTCCTGCTAGTTGGCACTGGATGCACATTAAAAATCCTGGAAAAGAAGGCGCAGATGAGCTTTTCAGAACAATAAATTAAATGACAGCATTTTCTTCAGATTTTCCCAGTGGAAGACCATAAAATTAATTACAATTTATTTTGGTCCTAATGCTCATGAATTTGTATTCAAACAGAAGTTACCCTCTGTGCTGTGTTTTTTATTTCGCATAAAAGAGATGCCAGCTTGATGCTACTGGGAATATTTTTGTCCCCAAGGCTTATATTAATCCTGTCTTGCTAAAATACACATTTCTGAAATATTTATCATAAACCTGCCATGCTGTTGTCACATTGTTCCTTGCGTGGTGTGAGCAGTTCTGGGACTGCTGCCAGCATTGTTCCTTCCCTTCAAACAGGAAATTTGCTCCCAAGTGTTTGGCTCTCCGATGAATAGCACGATGCTTGTTCATCAGCCTGGCGGTGGTGATTCATAACCCAAATGTACGATGCCGTGCAAAGTAGGAGTAGCTACTATGTGGCTTGTCAGCTTTACTGGCATTATATTTGCAAGTATAATTTTAATTGTATGTGTACATAGGAAGGGGGGATGGTTGATCGTTTTAAATGGAGTCAGATCTTTGAAATAGTTTGTATAAATTCTACAAATAAGTTGGTAAAAATTAAATGAGACTGAGGCTTTGATGTATAGCGCTTTTTCTAATCAGATGTTACAACATTAGTTCTTCTGATGTCTTTGCTTCTGAGACTGAATAACTGAGCGATATTTGTACGTACTGGGAGAGGGTCCTGAATCTGCTGCATTTGCAGTGTGTTGGAACACCTCACCTGGAAGAGTGTCCCTTCTAGGGGGGTTCATCTATGAAATAGTTGTTTCAATTGGTAAGCTAAAAATAGCGTTCCTTCAAAGGAATTTGTGTACAGTAGGAAAAAGTCAGTTTGCAATTTTTTTTTCTTACATGCTTTGCAATTTAAAATAAATTTTAATATAACAAATGGCTTGAATGCATTACTCTTGTGTCTATGGCTTCGTTTAAAGTGCAGTTCTATTTTAGCTCTGAGTGTTCGGGAGAATAGCAAGAATAATTTGATGACACTGTTCCCTTATGAAACCGTGTTTCCATTTCAGGTCTGTGGAGTGCTGTCTGGTTAAATTATGTGTTGGACTTGAATGCATCATTTATGAGCTTCTTGAACCACACTTTGACAGCTATTCTAAGATTATCTAATTTTTTTTGTTGTTGAAAGTGGCTGATTTAAGGTCGTTGTGTAATGAGAAAGGATGAAAAGGGCGTCACTTCTCTACCTGTCGAATGGTTTGGTTTCTGAATGAATGTGTATTCTGTCAATATTGCAAACTCATCCAGGACTCTGAGAGTCCAGAATTGTTTCTTTGCTCCTGTGCCATGGCTGGTGATAAATAAGAAATTACAACTAGGACCTTATTTTTATGGACCACAATATAGTTCCAGCCAGCCTGCAATAACATGGATACAAGTTATGATAAATAAAACCCAGTGCAGTGATAATTATTACTGTCAGGTTGTAATATTTGTGAAGTTATAGAATCAGCAGAAGGTCTGTGTCATCACTTTAAGGAATAGACTACTATGGCCCCATTGTAACAATCTTGCGAGTGCTGGTTTTGGAGTCAGTGTTTTGTTGCTGGTTTTGATCAGGTTTCTTCCCAATTCTTTACTTAGTGGGTGTCGCTTCCTGGTAAGGCTGTAGGAAAAGCTCAGGTCGTGCTTGGGCCATTGCTAAATCTACAAGCCAGTGTTTTCCAAGAAAAACATTGTAAGTTGTGTTTTAAAAGGGAAATGCTATTAGGCACAGAGTTAATTAAATGGGGTTAGCTATGCATCAGCTCTTCGATCTGAAGATTGACTTTCCTGCTTTTCTTCTGGATAGAGATCAACCAGAGCGGTTTGCCTGGATTCAGTCTTTCACAAACAGGGATGTATCTTGCATCAAGAGCAGCGAGGTACGACGTTGTCGCTGAAAATGGCAGAGCTGATTGTGGTAGGCTTCCCTTCAGGGGTAATCTGCTTTCACCAGCAATCATCAGCTTCTTAACAGGACTGGAAGCTCGACTGAAATCACAACTAGCTGTCGTCCTTGGTGTTATTCATCCAGCTGCTTAAATCCCCTGTGGGTCCGTAGAAGTTGAAGATATTCCCCTGGATGTAGCCGGCATTTGCAGGTTCCAATACAGGTGCCCTGGTTCAACACAGCTGAAGCAGCATCCTAAAACATAATCCTAAATTATCCTAGAAAAATACTTTTCAAGGGACAATAAATCAGGTAGAAAAATTTTGATATATCTTAAAAACAAAAGATAATGCAGTATGTCCTACACTTAAATAAATATTTATCTACTAGAAATAATTTCTTGATGCACAAATCACTTGCTATTCTGTTAAGTGTTTGCTTTACTTTCTGATTTAGGAGAAACCAATTTCCTTGTTAGATATTGTGTATTGAATGTTGTTTTTTTAAATTGTTCTAAAATTTAAGATACTTTTAATGATCCGCTTAAGATAAACTTGGCCTCTTCATTATGCAGCTGGCTGTGTTTCTGGATCAGTAGTGTGTATTTTGATCATAATTTGAATGATTGTATGGAAACACTTGGAGAGTTCCAGGGTTTAACACTCTGGTGAATTCCTATTAAATTAATGAGAAAAAAAAATACATTTTTCTGACACACTGCATTATCTGCCTATTCAGAAAGAAAAAGCTTTCAGAGTTAATACTTAAACCTACATTTGTTTAGCCCCTACTTCTCAGCTTCTTGCTAAGCAAGTCAATAGAAAAAAAAAGTAATATTTTTATCTTTAAATTTGTTGAAGTTGTCATTCTTTTTAGAGTCAGACAAGCCTGAGGTCTTAAAGTTACATGAATTTGGTCAAACTGACCCTGAATTCTTGACTGTAAACACCGTAAATCTTCCCTGCAATAATGAGTTTCACGTTGTAAAGGCCATGCTGGGAAGGGTAATCCCTCATGCAACAAGCTAAGTTTCTAATTTGTTTTCCATAGCACAATGAATTCCAAAAGCTTTCACCATGTTTCTAGTGAGTCGTTTATCAGCTTCATAATAAAGCGGCACAGGGACATCCCAGATATCTGCAGCAGAAACCAGGTTGTGTATTTCTGTACAGCAGGAGTGGGCAGCGGTGCCCCAGGGCTGCGCTGTTTAATAGGATTTATTTTTCTTTCATTGTTCACTTTGTTTTACAAAATTTTAAACTTTAAAATCTTTCTGAAAAGTAATCAAAATCTGTAAGCTGAGCGCGGACATTAAGTTTCTGTGTGAATTTTCATATAGAGAGTATATCAAGCAGACCCCAGTAGTACGCCCGTCCCGTACCTCTCCACTGAAACACGGCTTTGCGGTACTGCCGGAGGGAGACGGCAGCACCGTGACTCAGCTAACACCGGAGCGCAGGAGGGGCCATCTTTCATTCCATCATGTCATTTTTCAGAATTGGCCTGTTACAGTTTTTCTTAGTCCAGAGTATAGAATTTTGCATATCTTTGCCTCGTAGAGTAATAAAATATTTAGCATAATTCCTCTTTAAGTAGGTTTCTATAGTTGGTTCGACAGCAGCAGCGTTTATTTCTAGAGCAGGCGTTTGAACTGCAGCTCTTAAATCACTGCTAAACTCTGTAAGATTCTTTATCCCATCTTGATTACAGTGAGACCTTTTTTACTTTTTTCAGTATTCCAGGTTCATCTGGGGTTTGTTGTTTTGGTTTGGTTTGGTTTTTTTTTGGGGGGGGTGGTGGTGTAAGAAACACTGTTTGGGGTTCATTGGTTTCTTTAAGAAAACTGGTTTCAGCAGAAAATATATCAGATATTTTTGACTCAAGTGACTGTCCCATAAAGCGTTATTTTAAAACTATGGTGAAGCAGAAGTAATTTCAGACAAATAGTTAAAAGAAGTCAGCAGAAGCCAGCATTAATCATGATGTACTTTTTTTAGGACAATTTGGTTAGGGTAAAATTCATGCGAATCAAGAACTCCAGACCACAGTCCTTCTCTGTCACCCTTGGAGTTTAGCTTGACGTACCACAAACAGCATGTCAAGAACGTTTCTGGGAGCATCCTGTGAATGCCGGCCAGGAACACAACTGTGTAGGTCGTCTCTACAGTGAACGGTGACTTGGTCTATTCCGAATTTCGTTCAGGCACAAGGACTGTCTCTGAACACGTGCCTCTGTACCTGATGCTGTGCTAAGAAACATACTGCCCTGATGTAACTTGTGTTGGGGATTGTTAGAGCACTAAATGGATTATTTAAGTTTATGCTTTGCCTGGTTCCTCCCTTCCCTGCCATTTTCAAAGAAATTGTGCAACTGAAACCTATGTCATTAAACAGTAAAAGAGGAAAAAAGCAAGCAAAGAGAGAAACAGACAAGTTGGACAAGTTGAAGTATCCAGAGGCAGTATACTTGGCTAGTGTTTTGTGGATTCTAGTGGAGAATCTGTGAGCAGGCGGTTCTCTCGTGTAAGAGACCTTCCTTTGATGGCATTGCAGCTCAAGAGCTGTTTCTTGCACAGGTGCCTTGTCTGAGAAATGATATTCACCCTGACAGTAACCCCGTGTCAGTGACCGCTGTTTTCTTACCAGTTGTCTTTTCAAAATAGGTGTAGATCTATAGAAGCGGTGCTGCCTGGCAAGGCACGGTGCTGAGGAAGCTGTTGGGCTCATGATGTGCGGAGCGGAGCCGAAGGGGCCAGAGGTCTTGGTGTGATATCCAGAGGCTGTTGTGTCGGTGGGTGTGTAGGGGGAGGCAGAAGGTCTGGGAGTGCAGAAGCTGCTCTAGGGCAAAGCATTGACCATTAGCAGTTTGATTGAGGCACAGATTTCAGTGCTTTTGGAGAATCAAGACTTAATTAGTCAGACAGCTGCTTAGTGATATTTGTCATCGACATTCAGTGCATACCGAATCCAGAGCACGTACTTGTTCTGTTTGCAGACCTCGTCACTGAGCGCCATCCAGGGACTTTATCTCCATTAATATTGTCACCCCAATAGAAGAGTTCTTTCAAAAATAACAAACTGTATCAACAGCAAGTCCAGACCTAAAATTCAAGATCTTTAAAAGTCCGTTCAAGACCTTCCCCAAATTACACTCCCTCACTGCAAATGCTGAACATCCACAAGTCCTCTGGACTTCCACTGGAGGCATGTAGTAGGTCCCAGGTGTCTCCGTTTGTGCATCTGCAACTAAGGGCTGTAAAGCAGAAATTGGGTTGAAATGTTGTGCTGAGTGTTGCGAAGGTAAAGAGGGGATTGAGTTTTCTTGGATGAATGTATAACCCTGCCTCAAGAGCATGGCTTTTCCTCCTCTTGTAGTTCTCATTAGCTTAGTGTGAGTATAGGCCCCGCTGAACATCAGGCTCTTTCTTTCAAGCTTCTCTGATGTCTCTAAGTTCTTCATAACAGCATCAGATGGGGTGTTAGCTTAAGGACAGCACTATTGCTGTCATCCTTTTTTGAGCTGTAACACTGACTGGTCATCTTCCATTCGTCCTGGTGTTCCACCAGGACCACTCTTAACTCAGCGCTCATCCTGCGCCTGCAAATTCCTTCTGCAGTAGTCAGAAAGTCTAGAGATGTTGTCACTTAGTATCTGCAGATATGTTCTTCTTCAGAAGCTTTGAAATTTGGGAATATATTATTTGAAGAACTTCCTAAATCATTTTGAAACACACATTCTGTGGTGAAAAAGCCCCTAAGAAGGTAATGCTGTGACTTAGTCTGAGGTCTAGACTTCTCAGTCTCTTTAGAACTCGCTCCGGACTTTCCAGGAAAGAATATCTCTGTCCCTCCTGGCAATGGTGATGGTCCCCCAAGGTTCACAGAATGTCGTTTTAATTACTTGGAGGCTTTTGGCTTGCTCATGGATGACTCTTGATGGAGATTGGCTTCAGCTATAGATTTGGGAAAATTTTCACAGGGAAGTTCAATCATTAGAACTAGTCAGCAATTTGTGAATTTCTGAGGACTGTCAAAAAAGGAATCTGGATCATCTTCAAAAAAGCTTTTACAACACAGTCTGTTTTGATCTATGGCTCAACTCAAAAAAAAACTGAGGAAAAAAAGATCTGAGCTAGTTAAAGTGTCCCTGTTGACATTTTTTAAAAATAAAAAGATCTTTCATGTTCAGGCAACACTTTGTAATGAAGTACAAGCTAACCTGTCTTGGAATTTGAAAACCACCTTTTAAAGTGCTTTGATTGACCAGAACTGGAGCATTGTTACATTTTCATTTGAAAAAATCCTCTTTTGATTTTTTTTTTCCTCCCCCCATTTTCTGGGATGGGAATGATTTCTGAAATCATATATGTTTTCACAGAACAAAAAGACTCTCTTTCTTTCACCAGCTCTTGAACCTGTTCACTAGCTGAGGATCTGCCCCGTACGCTTCTGTGAACCCCTTGAAGTGTGAACCTGATCCTCGGCTGAAGGGTGGGTTAGCTTTCAAAGGAAGCAGAGAGGCAGGGTTGCATTCTGATGTCCATGCTCACACTGAAGTAGCGCCTTGTGCCCCCTAGAAGTCACAGTGATTTCACAGGCACTATTCGTGGAAGACAGTCTTCACCAACGTAAATAGAAACCAAAATTAAAAAAAAATTTACATACGGATGGCACCTACCATACGTTTGCACAAGATGCAAAAGAATTCTTTGGTATTATTCTGCTTTAGTTTAAGGATCTCAAGCTGCATGAAAATGGCAAATGTATGTATTCCGACACGTGGGAGGATGTTTTCAAAAAACTTCTGAGTTGCAGTGGATCTGTTGCAGTTGTGCGTTTACTGAGGACTGGTCCTTTAGGGAGTAGTCCTCTTCTGAAGAGAGGACAGTGGGCAAGGTGGAGGCTTGGCACGGGTAGTGTTGTGTGTATTTCAGAAGCCAATGACTCTCCAAACCTTGCTAAAGAAAGCTGGTAGAATTGAACTTGGTTGGGGAATTTTACGATAACTTTTTGGATTTTGAGTTGATATATTTTGGATTCTTAAAGTCAGCCCGACTGTTTGGATTTGTTAAAATCATGCACAAAGCCTGCATTTATAGTACGATTTAGTTCACCTTATGATATGAATATAATATATTTTTGGAAGTGTAGCTGGAAAAATGGAATATGCTGTTGTGCATCAGCTGTTTATAATCAAAGCAGTATGTTTAATAGAGTTCTAGGACTTTTATAAACTATGCATGCAAATTACTTTTGGAATTGCTTTGTTGCATTCAGTCGTGACTGCCGTTGCTTTGGGTAAGCGTTCAAATCCTTTGTTATGAATTAATTACAACCATAATACAGCCTTTTGATACAATTAACTTCACTTACATCAGCGAATCAAAGGCTCATGTGTGTTATGCTGCCACAGAACATGGGATAATTAATTTTTAATGTTGTTTATTTCTCTAGCACATTGTTTTCTGTTTGTTTTTTTTTTAATGGAATGCAAACTGTTTAAAACCTGAAGAGATCTGATTGGACATCAAATATATTTGTGTGCTCTTTGCAGCAAGAGCAACTAGCGAAACATTTTAAATAAATTGGCAAGGAAGTGAATTTCTGCTCCGTGCACTTTAGCTCTCTTGGGAGTGTGCTGTTCATTTGTTAATACACACAGCACATCGTCTGTAGGGAAGATGCCAATTTCTGCGGTGTGTCTCTTTTTTTTAATTTTTTTTTTTTTAATTTACATGCAAACATGCAGTACTTGAGTTCTACAGATTTAGCTGCTGTGATCCATGGGAAAATTTCCTGTGTTCGCATGCATAAGTATGCAGGGTTTCAAACAGGAAAAATTATATGAAAATTTATATTAAATTAATTAATGTAAATATGTACATTAAATAAAAGTTTAAAAGCTCAGGTGAGCGTGACATGCAGTTCTTGCATAGCTGATGTTTGTGCCTGATGTGTGTACTCTGGCTGAACAGGGATGGAAAGCTCGTTTGGAAACATTCTCGGACAGTTGACATTGCTGCTGCTATTTTTTTATCCAAAACTCCACCGCGTTTATTTTTTCGGGCTCTTTTTCTAGCAGTGTAGTAATCGGTCCCATGTGGTTTATGCAGTGAACTGGACTGTACGCGCCTCTTGCCTGTTTGTTGGCCAGAAACAGGAGAGCTGTCCCTGGAAGTGTCAGGGCTCAGACCTGAAGGATGATTGCAGAAAATCAGCCAGTAGCCACGGGCTGTTAATACTAGCTGGAAAAAGCAACCCGAAGCGAAGGGGCTTGCAGAGTGGACTGCTAGTGAAAGCACCAGTGAGTATCAGCTAGCCATGAATGGACTGAGGGTGGAAAGGGAGAAAAAAACCTGACCAGAAGAAAGTGAGGTTCTGGGGCTGCTGTCCAACAGGAATTTGAACAGCAGGAACCAGAGGGGTACTTGATTCAGTTGATGGAGGAATTCTGCGATATGGTCACTGAAATTGTGGAAATGCGGGTGGTCCTTCCTGCTGGTGTGTGTTCATCAGCTCCAGGGGCCAAGGTGAGCCTTCCTGTTGGTAACCTACCCTGGGATCAGCATTTCTTAAAGTAACAAAGATGGGAACAAGACATTTAAAGGAAAATTTTTTTTCTTTTTAAATGTATGCGTCCTTCTTCTGTACGGCTTCCCATTCCCTCACAGAGCTGCAGTCCTGACTCCAGCCACCGCAGCAGAAAGCTAGAAGTCTGCTCCCATCCTCTGAACTCCTGGCTCTGTCCTTGCCTCCCTCACCCCACAATTCTTTTTAAAATGGCAATTGTTGCTTCCTTTTCCAGTGCAATGTATACCAAATTCAGAGCCATATCTGGCTCCTTCTGTTAATCCCATCATATCGCTATTGATCCCAGCACTGAGGCTGGCATAAACCAGTAGCAAATGACTACAAGTCACTAGGCAGCAGGTTCAGATGTCTATAAACAATTTGGTCAGTTTAAGCTTTAAAAAGGAAAAAGAACAATAAATGAAAGGAAAATATATTTCCCTTCAGTAGTCTCCCAGTGAATGCTGGTGTGCCACCCAGGCTTAAGGAACTGCCTTGCTTCTGAAAGCAAGGGCAGCGCAGAATCAGACAATGGTTCAATTTCATGCCTCATTTCAGACCTCGTTAAACATATTTGGTTTCACCTCATCTTCATCAAGGTCCCAAAAAGAGATAGGAGCCTTAATTAATATATATTGCAGTAGAAGAGGAAGAGGGAAAACTTCGTAAATATTTTTTTTCTGATATCTTTGCCTTTCTGTCATGCAGCTTTTTATTTCTCCTTTTTTTTTTTTTTTGAGATTATTCTTCCCTTGTGTTTATTCTTCTCATTGCTGCAGAGGACATAGTGCAGTTATTAAGCCCCTGGCAAAAATCAGCTTGGCCTTGCAAAACTGCCCGTGGTTGGTTCTTCTGCAGATTACTGTCCTCAGGAGAATTTCTGCACTTCATGGCCAGCACCTTGGTGCTATTTTGACTTTGTTTTACAAAAGGGCTGAAGACCCCAAATAGAGTAACTGTTGAATGTTGTTTATTCTCCCATATAGAGGAAAAAATAGCACCCTGCTTTATGGGCTCTCTTTATTGTTCTTCCCCTGGACATGTTTATAGCCAGTGGCCAAGGAGATGGAAACCTGCTTAACACCACTTGCATGTAAGCAAGCTTTCTCTCTGCTGAGGCGCTTCCATCGGTGCTTCAGGTGTGTTTGTGGTCTCTAAGCAGAAGAAGTGGGGGCAAAGAGAGCTCGTATCTCGGCGGGCAGGGAGCCACGCGCTGGGACAGGCAGAGGTGGCAAACAGCTCTTGTGGTGTCCTCGCCCATCAGCTGCCAAAGGGCCTGTGTAGGAAATCTGTTGTACCTGAGGAGTGGTAAAATCTTGGTGCCAGGTACTGTCTGTGTAGGCTTAATCACTGGACATAAAACTTGAGAATTTTGGTTTGTCTTCCTGTAGTTTTGAGTGTGATGTTTGCTTCCCCTTTCTTTCTCTCTCTCTCCCGGCTCTGCTCGTTTGATATTTTTCCCATTCTGCTGAACGTTGGCTCCCTTACCTGTGCCCTTATTGTCACATTTTTTATTTCTTGGTCTGTCCCTTTCCCTGCCTAGCAGCCACACTCACTCTACGTGCTGCTTCGGGACCTGCTGTGTCCAAGTGACATCTCATTGTCCATTGAAACCTCCATCATGTGCAGCCTTGGAGGCTGATGGCACTGGCACAGAGAAGAGTGAAATACTGACCGAGACAAAGTGTTCACCTTTGTTATTTAAAGGAGGTACAGCTAATTCAGTGTCACCTGTACCTGCAGGGTTTCCCACTAAAATGTTTGGATGTAGTGCTTTTGTGGCTGTTGAATTTTGAAACCTTTGGAGAAATTTTAATTTTAAGCTGGTTACGTGTCAGCAAGCTGTTGAACTAAGCTTTGCTTTTGTTTACACAAATCCAGAGGAATGAGAGAGACAAGGACTTCTCGAAGGGACGTTGTATCTAATATCAAAAACGTAAGATAACCTTGATGATTTACATCAATGCTACAATATGTGATTTAAATGAAAGTTAGCATCTCATATTTTCAGTGCAACCTCTTGCCTCTATCATGTGGAGATTTGAAGCAAGTTTTGCAAAAATCCCCCAGCTCAGCAAGCTCGCTCTTAAGCTAACAGCTAATGCAGTGCAGAGATCAAAAGGGTTGGTTCAGTTTTTTTTGGAACCTGCACGTTGAGATAAGATCTACATGAGACCAACTCTTGAATATTTTTCATGTTACATCTGTGGTTTACCAGAAGTGACAGTATCACATAATTAGTGATGTAATGTTCAAAACATTTAGTAAAGTCACATGTGGATCTAATCTTTATGCCTAGTGGAGCTGTTACAGATTTGGATAGACTGGAACTTCTTCTCTGTAATGTCTTTATAGCTCAGAGTTGATTGGAATGATGTCTGTTATAATGATTTTATGCCTACGGGTAGAACTCATTGGACATAAATGAACTAATATCTCTTGAATTCTGATTGATTTGGCAGCAATAAAAAAGCCAAGATTTGTCACCTGCTAAATCACACACCTAACTCGAGTAGTCCATTTTTCAATCTCTTAAAATTTAAATAGCAATATATGGTCTTTTATTGGTAAAGATAGTTCCAAGATATAATAACTGTCATTACTATATAATAGTGTATGATAATTAGCTAGCAAAATCTGAAGGCTCATGAATAGTGGAATTAAAAATTAATTAATTACATTTTTAATTGTTTTTTCCTTATTCTAGTCTCATGCTGTAGATACCCTGTGGCACACTCTGAAGTGCCTGGCTTTGTGTTAAGAACAGAAGTGTTGTGCACGCCTTTCTGGGTAATTTCTGCGTCTCGCTGCGTGGCCAGGATGGGTCATGACTCACCGAAGGAGAGATTCCTTTGTGTTGTCGTACAGGAGCGAGGCACTTTCTGCGTGCTTCAGTGCTCATGGGGGCACTGTGGGAGTAACCAGAGCAGTGTTTCTTTACATATGTTCTTCCACAAAATCCTTTCTTCCTAAATGGAAAGAATATTTCTTTCCTAAACTGTCTCTGGAGCTCCTGACAGCGACAGAGGGCATGATGAGCCCTCGTCTCTGGCACTGCAGAGCGCGGGTGCACTGACCCTGAATTCAGTGTCTGCCACAAACCACTGACCTGGGCTTCATCTCTGTTTGTTCAGAGATTTTTAGATCTTCTCTTTCCATTTCCATATTTAGTGGTTGCATGCCTTGCATATTCTCTCTTTTACAAAATCCGGTATTTTTGTCGGTTGTAACACGAGTTGTGCATGTTACTGCCATGAAAGAAATAGCGGTGGGCAACTTGCGGTTGTCTCTTTGAATGAGTGGAAGTGATGCGTCTTTTTTGGAAAGTGCTTTTCATCTACTGCTTGAAAGGTCTGTATCAGAGGTAAGAAATAGCAGTGTTTGTTCTTGGCTATCATCAGTCTGCCAAACCAATGGACATTTGCTGAGCAGCAACTGCTCGCGTGGTACTTCACGTGCATCTGTTGGTGTGCTTCCTTCTATGGAGGCATCAGGAACATGGGCCTCTTGCTTTCATTCACTGCTTGCTTAATACGTTCATCTCTGTGTGGAAAAGCAAAGAAAGGAGCACACTGAATTCTCCTTCAATTTCTAATTATGATGAACATTGAAAATATTGGAAAGGTAGTGTCAGTAGGGTTGGCTGTTTGAGGCTGGCTGTGGTGTGAAGCACGTGAGCAACCCTCCAGGTTGGATTTCTGCTCTTTCTTGAGTGAAGGCCGCGTTGTGTCTTGGTTATGCCAACCATGTTTATGGGAAATATTAGTTTGACTTTTTTTTAGGTGTCTATTGAACGTGCTGGCAGGTTCCCCTCCCTTAGTTTGCTGTATTTTTCACCCGAAGTGGTGTGCTATACCACGTAAAATTGATTCTTAGTCATTGTAGGAATAATTTAAGAAATTTAAAAATTTGTTTCATAGTATAAGCTGTCATATATATGCAATAACAAAAGATGACTAAAGAGGTAGTTGTTCAAAAACCAGACTTTCTCTAATGACTTCTTGTTGCAGATGAGCATTGTCAAAGTGGCGGCAATGTTCACATGAATGCTGTGAATTGTGACACTCAGTGGGACTGCTAGTGACAGTAAACACTGTGACTGTGTAACAGAAGTTTGCATGCTCTGGCCCTTACAGTTTCTTGCATCAGCTCATGAGAGTGTTTTGTATGTGCAAGTGTCAGAGAAATTTAGCCTTACTCTATGACTAATACTTAATAAGTCTAGATGTAATCAGTCAAATATCAGCAGAATTGCTTGCAAGTGAGTTTGGGTTAAATACCCTTTTTATTTTTAATTTGTTGTAGTTACGTGGATACGGTCCAGAGCACACAAACTCCAAGTCTTGATCACCTGAGATGTACATGATAAAAATTAAAGATTTTTTTGTAATTCAGGAGTTCAGAAAGACTTATGTAGGAGCACTTAGCCTGTGGAATGATCTCTCCAGAGCAGTCTTTGAAATCACTGTGCTGAGAGGCTTTGAACATTGAGTGCTCTGCAGTGTTCATGAGTCATCTATGGTGAACATTGCTTGAGAGACAGAGAAAAGAGTTTGATTCATTTCGTTTCCCCCCTGTTATTTTTTCAGCAGGTCGCTGCCAGTTTCTGGCTGTACCTCTGCGAAGGTACCTGGCCTCACTGCATCCTTCCCTGCTTGGGAAATGTCAGCTAGTACAAAATGCTAGCGAGGCAGCAAGTTCTAGTCTGTTTGGGGAAAAAAGACAAGAAATGAAATGGCATAATTAGATACCTGGAGCCCTCTGCAACCTGGGATTCTGGGTTAACACGCTCAGAGAAAGAGAGAAAACAAGAAGATAAGAGTCTCAGCCGATGTGGCAGCAAGGGGGGAGATCTGTTTGTCCTGTGATGGATAATGAGTCATATTTTCATGCTCTGTAATTAAGCGGGGTAACAGCCTGTTGGTTCTTACTGTGGTTTCCAGCTCTGTTTTTAGTTATCTGAGGCTTTCTGATAGTCTCTCAGTGGAAGTAATCTAGCAATAAAAGATTCTATTCTGAGCGGCAGCGCGGAGGCAGGGTTTCCATCTGCTTGTGCACCTGGAGGACGGGGCGGCAGTGTGAGCGCTCAGTCAAGGGCACCGGCAGGGACATTTTTCATTCCCTCAGAAGTGCCAGAGATGGAGCGTTCCTCGGCTTGTCACATTCCCTCGCATGCTGAGTTACACGTGAAGAGCAGATATTTCTCAAGTCCTGCATTCATGGTTCATTTGGATGAGCAGGCATTTCTAATTTGGCACCAGCCTAATGAAAGATGCATTCCAGTCCGGATTCCAGCAGCTGCAGACTTCATTGACTCCAAAGATAATGCTTTTAGTTGTGGCTGGGGAACTTCAGTGATGCTTCAAGTAACTGCTTCTAAATCCACTGGTTGTTACACTTAGAGGAAAAAATAGTGAAATCAAATAGTTACACTTGAAATTCACCCTTATGTTAGTTTTTGTTTGATTTACTGGTAAATTATAGATGCACTCTGGTAGATTAAGTAAGAATTTATGTCATGTTTTATATGCAAAAAACCCCAACCCCAACAAACCCAACGCCTGTCTGACAGAAGAGGTAGTGCAGAGGACTCTGAGCAGTTTTCTAGTAGTAGGAGTGAGTCGTGTGCTTTCGTTTCTGCATTTCCTTGGATTCTGAAGAAGATAATGAAGAGTAGCAGCTGAGGTGGAAATTTAATTTTATTATGTATTTGGAGTTAACTACAGTGATTGGTAGGAGTAGCCTTGTATGTTTGAGAATAAAGGTAAAATTTGGACATTGAATTAGATTCAAAGTCAGAAAAACCATTTCATGTGTACGTTTCACTCTGGTATTCTTTCTCTTTCAGTGCTCTCTATGAATAATTTATATTGTCTACTTCCAAACTGGTAGAAAAATGAGATAAATGTCCTTCTCCTAATTTAAATACTGAGCAGAGGAGTTCCCACTTGTGACAGTTTGACAGAAGTATTGACCTTCTTTTGCTTGGTCTCTTCGTTTTGACCTAAAAATCACTTGAACTTACTTGAGTAGATTAAGTTGGGGATAAATCCATTAGACTTCTGCTGATATCTGAAATTCAGTCAATTGACACCTGATTTTTAGAGATACGAACATGGCAATAGGACAGAATGTCCGTGCCCTTCTCATTTCACTTATTTTGTGACAAGCCAGGCTTCTGTGATAGATGAGCTTTCACTTGTAGGACGGGCATATCAAACACAGAAAATTCTTTTTTTGTGTGTGGTTTTTTTGAGGTTTTGTTTTTAATTCTGGCTTCATTTGTCTTCCCCCCCCCCCGCCCAGGCTTAGCAAAGCATCCCTTGGCTTGGGCACTGCTGTGCCACAGTGGCCTATGAAATTTTTTAAGTCAAAATTGCCTAACACTGACTTTTTTTCTGAATGCTGCCATAAGAAAATCTTGGCAGTTTATTCAGATATTATCTCTTGGAATCTACTCAAAGCCTGAGTTGAGGAGGTAGTTCTGATTTATAATTACGAGGCGGATAATCTAAATTCATCTCTGTTTTTATAGGCATCCATTCAGAGTAAGCGCTCTGGACTGGAAAAAAACCCCAACAAATCATAAATCTAAAATCCAGCCCCAGCTCTCAGAAGTGGAGAGCTATAAATGTACTTTTCAAAACACAGAAATGGCAGTTCTACTAAAAACCATGTTAAGCATCTCTAGTAGTGAATAGGTCTCATTAACCTGCAAGAGATGGTGCTTAGTTTTTTGTTGAAGAAAGCCGTGTACACCAGTGAGCTGTGGCCTTCTGGGGTTCAGTGACAATAATGACAGGGAAAGATCTGGTCTAGGAGGTGTTTTACACTGAGCATGGACTAACAGCATTTTGAAATTAGCAGCACATTAATGGTACTTTGCACTGCAGAAGTTTATTTTACATGAATACCTAGACTGGGTAAGTAAATACAGGCTTGCATTTTGTGGAAATCCCCCAAGTTAGCCTTTTATCTTCTGTTTGCTCAGCTTTTAGAAAGCGTGTAGTAAGTCACAAGGCTAACTAGAAAAAAAAATCAGTTCTGTACTTGATATTTGACACTTTCTTTATGTGATTCCTCCTAAAATTGTGCTTATAAAGCCTTCACATTTTCCCTGATATCTTCTTGTGTAAGCTTAGTTAACCTTTAGGAGACACCAACGCTGTTTTCAGATTTTGTAACGAAATATTGCACATGTGGCTTTTATAACATTCTTACACTCATTTTTTGGTATTAGGATAATGCTAGGGTAAAAAGTTAAACACTGATATTGCCGTTCCCCAGGGGAACATTCACTGGTTTTTATCTCATCTCCGTTACTGAATTCTTTTGTGATCTGAACTCTCTTAAATATAAACCCCTCCCATTTTCTGGAGGTGGAATGTGAGATCTAAAGATCTGAATTGGAGAAAGGCTGACACGAACAGTTGGAGCTGAAATCAGTGGAAGCTGTACTTGACTCTGTCAGCTGCCATGTGATGCTAACTGCAGTTGATTCTTCATGTTCATGATCAAAATTGCAGATATCCTGTAAGGTGATACTGAAAAAGACACGCAAGGGGCTCCGCAGAGGTGTTCAGTGTGTCCTGGTGCTGCCGCCAGTAGAATTATCTTGAGTACCCGCAGTTGTCCTCTGGTCAAGCTGAGAGGTACCTTCATTATGAAAAATCCCTCTTTTACATAGCTGCAGTTAGTTGATGTTTTTGGCCATAATCACACTGTCTGTCCAGGGTTGATCTGCAAAGTGAGAGCGTTGTCATACCAGCCAGCAGCCAGAGGTGTTTGGAAGGTAAATGTGTTGGTATTTGTAAAGGATTTCTGTTAACCCATGGAAAGGACCTTGAAGGAATTAATCATTCTGTATTCATCATAACGACTGGAGAGTGTGAAGGAAATACAGAAGGGTTCCCACAATTCATGAGCAGGAGAAAACAACACGCTTACAGAATGAGTGGTCCCTTCTGTGACCTCAGGGTTCCAGGGCTGCTGCACAAAAGCTGGGAGTGAACATTTAGTTGAAGTCCGGATGAAAACCCTGGAGGAAGGAGGACTAGTACTGTGTGCTTGTCAGCTTCTGAGTGCGTGTCTCAGCAATAGGAGATTACATGTGATAACCCTCCATGCATATAACTTTCTAGCACTTTTTTCACTCTGTAACTGTAATAAACGTTCTTAGTAAAAAAAAAAAAGTAGTTAATTTCAATTAGGATATAATTTTGTAGTTCACATCTTTAGATGGCCATGGAAAGTCACTGAAAGTGATGGCTGGAGTCAAGCACAGTTTGCGGCGTTTCAGGGATGCACTGAAGTGCATTGGCTTCACCTCTGATATTCCAGCAAGGGGTTGTTCCTCACCAGGCTCCCAGTGCCACCCAGCTGGGTTGGAGTTCTGAGATTTGCTCTGTTGGGTGCCACAGGACTATCAAAATCCATTTTCATGTCTTAGCACTTTGGATTTGAGCCTTGTTCTCCAGAGCAAAAGCCCAGAGTTCACTAATGCCGGGTTCCAGCCATGCCTAACGTGGTAGTGTTGAGTCCAATAATTATCGGTATTTGTGAAGATTTTTCGGTAATAATTACACTCTCTGTCAGATTTCTGCCTTGCTGAAAATACGATTTTTAGCATGTGCTGTGATTGATAACGCTGTAGTGAGTCCCTCTAACAATAGGAACAAATTCTTTCATTTATTACCTGAAGCAAACCAGAACATCTATCCAAATGTTAATTCAGCAGTTGGCTGTATTAATTCCATCCCAGGAAAAACCAAATCCCAATTACTTTCAGTTATCCCTAGTACCTCGTAAGGAGCCGGCTTTTTTGTGCATGGTCAGTTTACAAGCGTAAATATCATCCTTAGAGATCTGTTTGTTCAGAAAACGAAACATGCCAAAGTGTTTCTTAATCTCTAAAAGAATTGTATTGGGGTGACTATATAATGGTATTTGTTCAGCTCACATTTAACAATCAACAGTGAATTTTAAAAGATTTTTTTTTCTTGAACTGAACTAACGAAAGCAACAGAATAAGCAGCAGTACATACACCAGCAAGTGCCTCGTGTTAGTTGTGATACCAGAGATAATGTGTTGGGGGTAACAGAGCTGATGCAAGCACTTGTGTACACATGGAATTATTTAGGAACAGCAATTCTTGAATAACTCCATGTGCTGACACTCTTGTTTCTGTTTAGCTTAACACGCTTTGATGGGCTAAATTAAACAGAAATAAGGAAAACTTATTCTGGAGTAAGTGTGTCTACACACGGAGTTGTTCGGGAATAGCTGTTCTTGAGCAGTCATTGCTAAATAATTCCATGTGTAGACAGTCCTTTAATCTAGCGAGTTGTTAAGTCATTTCTGAAAACATGACTTAGTTTCCTGTGCTATTAAGGGACAATCTAAATATTTTTAGCAAAAGTATTGTTTTGAAAAAAACATTTAAGTCGCAGTTGGTCTTGGAAGTTGTAGGCTAGATAAGGGGTGTCTTTTTTTTTTTTACCCCCCAGGTAATATGTTATAAAACAAGAAAAATGTACAGGAAGACTAGTCTGAACAGTTATAGAGTACCTTTACTAGGAAAGTGGCTTGAGAGAGATGGTTATTGCTGTAAGGTTTTTTGCCTATCAGTTCTGCATCTGGTTTTATTTAACAATTAAGACAAGAAATTCTAAGTTTCATCAGTGACAGATAATATTGTAAATTATACTGTTTGCCTTACAGTGAAAACTTGGGTTTTTATAATGAGGGGATTTTTTCCCCTGTATTTCATAGGTCTGTGGCAATTCATTACAATCCGGAGTTTCAGGCCAGTGAAACTCAGTGCTTGCGTTCTACTTAATTACTGTGTCTTAGTGCATGTATCCAATTAAATTGTGTAAGTTACCGGTGGAAATCTGCATAGCTCGTAGGACACTGTGTTCAGCTTGGCTTTTTGAAGAGATGTGTTATTGCCTTGAAAGCAGATTACATGAGAAGATTCAGAATTTAAAACACGTGTTTTGAGAAACCATCGATTATCTGTTTTTATTAGAAATGTGTGAGCCTCCAGAACTAAATATTCAGAGTTTCACTCTAAAAAGATTTTCAGTAAAGAGTGACAGGTGCGATTGGTAAGAAGTTCAGACTATGTTGTTTGAAAAAAAAGACATTCTGGGTCAGAGTTATTTTTGTATTCACAAATGTAAATATACGACGTGGTGTACTACTGGTAATTCAGAACAGGGAAACAAATGTGCATGATTCAGATGACAGAGATGTTTACACAAGCGCCAAATGCATGTGTCACATGAATACTCAATATGGACCTAGTGTTGTATTAACAGAGATGGTGGTGTTGGGACAAGCTATCCCTTCCTGTCCTGAATTTCCTTACAGCGTAAGTAAACAAAAGATGTATGCTCTATTTTTTAGTTTCTTTCTCTGGCATACAAATCTCCTATTTTCTGTGTGCACACAAAAATGTAGATTTTGCTGCATTTTCTCCCACTCACATGAATCACATTCTTAACTAAAGGCAGCCAAACTCTCCTTCAATGTAAGCCTTTCTCCCAAACACCAACGTGAAAAAATTACCCTGCCATGAGATCATAGCTGGCTCAGTTAAAACAAGGCTGATGTGGAGCAGAATTGTACCTGATCTGCCTCTCAGTGTCCTTTTCTCTCTTTGTCATGATAGAGCTGGCTAAGAGGAATTTGACTGCTGTTGTCCTCCCGTAAACCCAAGTGAACTTTGGCAAGACCAAGACATCCAGACAGTGTTGTTGCGGAGTCACCACTGGGATGTCTGTAGATTCTCCAAATGCCTTTTTGCAGATGGCCGATAGACTCCATACTGGGCTGAGGTGATTCAGTGTAGGAGGCTTGATGAGTGAACTGTAAGGTTGTTGCTGTGCTGATGTTTAGGCACAGTTCTCTATATTACTGTCTAACCATGGACTATTGAATT
>WKFP01013986.1:954676-972799 GCA_011057875.1 Pterocles orientalis | reverse complement strand
TCAAAATCCATTTTCATGTCTTAGCACTTTGGATTTGAGCCTTGTTCTCCAGAGCAAAAGCCCAGAGTTCACTAATGCCGGGTTCCAGCCATGCCTAACGTGGTAGTGTTGAGTCCAATAATTATCAGTATTTGTGAAGATTTTTCGGTAATAATTACACTCTCTGTCAGATTTCTGCCTTGCTGAAAATACGATTTTTAGCATGTGCTGTGATTGATAACGCTGTAGTGAGTCCCTCTAACAATAGGAACAAATTCTTTCATTTATTACCTGAAGCAAACCAGAACATCTATCCAAATGTTAATTCAGCAGTTGGCTGTATTAATTCCATCCCAGGAAAAACCAAATCCCAATTACTTTCAGTTATCCCTAGTACCTCGTAAGGAGCCGGCTTTTTTGTGCATGGTCAGTTTACAAGCGTAAATATCATCCTTAGAGATCTGTTTGTTCAGAAAACGAAACATGCCAAAGTGTGCATGTGTCACATGAATACTCAATATGGACCTAGTGTTGTATTAACAGAGATGGTGGTGTTGGGACAAGCTATCCCTTCCTGTCCTGAATTTCCTTACAGCGTAAGTAAACAAAAGATGTATGCTCTATTTTTTAGTTTCTTTCTCTGGCATACAAATCTCCTATTTTCTGTGCGCACACAAAAATGTAGATTTTGCTGCATTTTCTCCCACTCACATGAATCACATTCTTAACTAAAGGCAGCCAAACTCTCCTTCAATGTAAGCCTTTCTCCCAAACACCAACGTGAAAAAATTACCCTGCCATGAGATCATAGCTGGCTCAGTTAAAGCAAGGCTGATGTGGAGCAGAATTGTACCTGATCTGCCTCTCAGTGTCCTTTTCTCTCTTTGTCATGATAGAGCTGGCTAAGAGGAATTTGACTGCTGTTGTCCTCCTGTAAACCCAAGTGAACTTTGGCAAGACCAAGACATCCAGACAGTGTTGTTGCGGAGTCACCACTGGGATGTCTGTAGATTCTCCAAATGCCTTTTTGCAGACGGCCAATAGACTCCATACTGGGCTGAGGTGATTCAGTGTAGGAGGCTTGATGAGTGAACTGTAAGGTTGTTGCTGTGCTGATGTTTAGGCACAGTTCTCTATATTACTGTCTAACCATGGACTATTGAATTAGCAGTGGGAAGGGATTTGCAAAGAGCCATATGGTGCTTTTCATGGGGCATGGAGTGTGCCCAGCGTTGGGCTGCGGTGCCCCTGGTACCCAGCTCTTGTACAACAGCCTTTGAGTTGGTTAAAATCGTGGTAAGTTTGTTTCCCCATGTGAAGGAGCCTGCAAATCTCATAAAACTGAAATTTTTGGTTAACAAAGCCAACAGGCTTGTGTTAGGAGTCCCTCATTTATGCCTCTGTTAAATGTGGATTGATCACAACAGTCCTACTGCAGGCTGCTTTTGGGGTGCTGCCAGACACGCTCATAGGCTGCTGCAAATACTCCGATAGATCAATCGAGCAGGTTGCTTCCAGTTTATGGGAAAAACCAGGACAATTCTGCCAGGAAAATAAAAGAAGGAAAATGCCCTGGTTTTAAGGAGAAAACACAGTGCTACCTTTCTACCTTCTGGGGAAAGATGCTTCTCTGCTTGTGGAGCTGCTTTGTGTCCCTTCTTTTTGTCGTGATGCTTCCTGAGAGGCAGACGGCTGAGCTTTCACCCTCTCTCAGGGCAGAAGTGTAAAGATCTGCAATTTAAAGTCTGTCTAGATTTGGGCTGCGTCCCTTTCCGTTTGTGCCCAGTTCCCTTGTAAAATGTCCGTGCAGCTCTTCCAGACCCAGGGGAAGGCACCCACCAAGGGCCCTTACAATAAACAGGATTACGCGTGATTTAGTATGGCCCAGGAGGGAGAAATCTCTGTTACCCCCCATGTCCGGATTTTGTTGGAGATAATCTCAGTCTTTCACATACTTGTATTAAATCAGAGATGTTCCAAATATTGTTTTGCCTTAGCCCAGATACCAGCACTGGTATAGAGTCGTTCCGCTGCAGCATTCCTTTTTTGCCCCAGCTAAAGCAGAATATATAGGTTTGTGGGGTTTTTTAAATACGAAGTGGGGAAAAGACCCACATACATTCCGGGTTTTTGGGTTTTTTTCAGTTGGAAAGCTTGTTAAGAAGATCCTGCAGTATGTGTGTGTGTGTGTGCATTTTGTTGGCGTGTCAGGCTGACCCAGCCTTCCTGTGTAAACAGGGTTAATGAACCTTGCAAGGCACAGGATTAACAAAAAGAAAAAGGAGCTCAGGAGAAGTGAAAACGGCCTCAACACTAACTGTGGAAACGGGTTGCTCTCCAAGTATGTCCATTTGGCAGCATTTGCGAGCCAGCAATGTGACGTTTCCTCTCTCTTTTTTTCCTTCATTTCATTCCTTGTGCCATTCTTCCCACTCTGCCAGCTCTTCCAGAAATGGACGCTATTCATCTGCACAAAAGGCAGAGTTTGCAGGTGCCTCCTGATCCTTTAAGGTTATTCATTCCAGGGCAATGCCAAACTAAACACAACACCCATTGGGGGTTTAACATCTTGGGGTCCCCGTGAGTGTGTATGAGGGCTGTAGTGAGGACGGGCGAACACAGGTTAAGTCCCCTGCTGCTGGTAAATGACTTTTCTTGCATAAATCTTATGGGCAGCCTGTGTGACAAGTTGCACTCTGAACACACAAAAAGCCAGAATTAAGCCATGACTGTAGTCTTTAATAACTATTAATGGAAGTACATGTTTATGAATTGTGGTGCTGTGGGCTTATTATATAAAAATTAAAACGCATTGCTATTTTAAAAGGAACACTATCCCATGCCTGCCCCTTTTCTCCCTGCCCCCTATGTTTTACATTTTCTTTCCTCTAAAGAAACCCTTTCTGATTAAGGATCATGTTGAAAACTCAGCAGTTTTTAATCCAGCTCTCTGCAGGCTGCAGTTCATGCTTCATTTAACTGATCGGTTCCACTGCTACATTACTAGACAAAATCACCGGTCTGAAGAGAGAAGCAATTATAGTAAGTCATAAAAATGGAAGAGCCCACAGTTTAAGAAATGAAATCCAGTTTATGAACTCTCCACTTCTCATACAGATGATTTGGAGGGTGTTTTGGTACAGGACCAAATGAACAGCACGCTTGTCAGTGTTTTGCTGCATTTGTGGAATGAATCCTGATCAAAACATGAAGGACGTGCTTAGCTGTTCAGCAGAGACTGCTAAAAAGATTATTAGGCATCCTTCGAAATAACAGTATGGATGCATGTGGAAAAGTTTAATGAGTGTCAGACTTGAACAGTAATTATTAGGGTGAATCTTGAGGTTAGCATAAATAGGGCTTCAAATCAGCAAAACCCATGCTTGTTATTTTGTAGGGCTGCTGGAGTATAACTGCATTCTCGGGGACAACAGATCAGACACTGAGAGGAGGTACTGTTTGGAAAAACAGATTTCGTGTCCTGCTAGCGAAAACCAAAGGTGCGGGGCCAGCCGTGGAGTCCTAACTACTCCCATGGACCACTGCATGGGGCTTGTTTAACCTGTTGATCTTATCATGGCGTGATCCTGGAGGAGTCCTTGCTGTGTGTGTTCTTGACCCAAATCCTCACAGGTTCAATACGGCTGTGACATGTGCTTAGGAGGTTCTGAAAGTAGCATCTCTGGCTTTAGAGAAATGTCACCGATGTGACAGACCCATTTGTCTGACTGTCCTTGCTGTGTATGGATGTGTGCATTTGTGTAAAAACCATAGTAACCTTTTATTTACACTGGGCATGTCATAATTTTTTTTTTTTACTTCTTGCTTATTCATACTGTTCTTCATATGAATAGTTGTTCTTCAACTTCAATAGTTCTGTTGTTCATCAGTGATTCTTCTAAGACTACTGACAAGACTCTTGGACTAGACGACCTTATTGTAGCTGAAAGTAGAGCAATTCAGAGTGTCTCTTGCAACAGACACATCAAATGTGGACATTTGAAATATTGGGCCTTTCTTCTTAAAATATAACTCCACTGTATATTTGCTCAGCGCTTAAATGTGTATGCTCCTCTTTTGAATAAGAAAGATACCGTTGTCTTGCTAGAACTTATCTTGGTACCCTAGTTATTTGTGATAATGATTATTTATATATTCCCATATAGTTATACACCCGAGTTATTGTGCAGTGGTTTAGTCACATGAAGCCAATCGCTGCTAACCACATGGAAAAATCCACATTGGCCTTTTTCACGGTTATCCATTGCAGATGCTGTGGTGCCAGGCACGCTGTAAAAAACAGAAGCATGGTAAAGGTTAGAAAGTTGATCAGATAGCCCTGCCTCTGAAGGCTTGTCACGGTGTCAGATTATTTTTTTCAGCACGTCAGCCCCTTGAGAATCTGTTGTGACAATGCAAAGAAGTTGTTTTGAGATGTGTAGTTGGTGCCGCGCAGGTGAAAAGTGTGTTCTGCTGTTGGAGGCATTTATGGAGGACATTCCTAAAGCAGTGTGGCACCTCATGTGAGGCATTACAGCCTGGGACCAGTGAAATTTGTCTTGTGAGAGTAGATTCAAGTTCTTTATGTGATCCCAGCAGAGAGGGACCTGGGGGTGCTGGTCGACAGCCTCCTGAACATGAGCCAGCAGTGTGCCCAGGTGGCCAAGAAGGCCAACGGCATCCTGGCCTGTATCAGCAATAGTGTGGCCAGCAGGACTAGTGCAGGGATTGTGCCCCTGGACTTGGTGCTGGTGAGGCCGCACCTTGAATCCTGTGTTCAGGTTTGGGCCCCTCACCACAAGAAGGACATTGAGGTGCTGGAGCAGGTCCAGAGAAGGGCAACAGAGCTGGGGAAGGGTCTGGAGCACAGTTCTGACGAGGAGCAGCTGAGGGAGCTGGGGGGGTTCAGTCTGGAGAAGAGGAGGCTGAGAGGAGACCTCATCACTCTCTACAGCTGCCTGAAAGGAGGGTGCAGTGAGGTGGGTGCTGGCCTCTTCTCTAAAGCAAGAAGTGACTGGACAAGAGGAAATGGCCTCAAGTTGCACCAGGGGAGGTTTAGGCTGGAGATTAGAAAAAAATTCTTCACTGAAAGAGTGCTCAGGCATTGGAACAGGCTGCCCAGGGCAGTGGTGGAGTCACCATCCCTGGAGGGGGTCAAGAAACATGTCGATGTGGTGCTTTGGGACATGGGTTAGTGGGTTGGGTGGTGTTGGGTTGATGGTTGGACTTGATGATCCTTGAGGTCTTTTCCAACCTTAATGATTCTATGATGATGTTGCAGCTGAGTCCACCCTAAATCACGTGGATTTTCTTCTTCCTCTAACATGCAGCTTTCTTTTCCACAGCAGTAAATGTATTTTTTCCATATGATGTGGGCCAAATTCTGCTGTGAGCTCTACTTGCCTAGATGAAGTAAATTCACTCCCAAGTTACAGCACTTTATATGGCGTGTGCATTTCTTACAGGAGCAAAGCTGTATGTATTTATTCCCTTTGCTCTGAACTGGTGCTCAAGTTAGCACGTTGCTTTTTTTTCCTAACAGTCCTATGGTAACAAAATAATGTAAGAAGATAGGATGAAATGTTTTCAGGAAGACAGGATTTGGGCACATCTGAAGAAAATTCTCTTGGGTAAGAAGTACCAGATAGCTGGAATAAGTTTGAGTAATTTGTCCGAATTCTGCTTAAATTGTTTGAAAAATAATAGCTCCTCATTTCTTGCTAAGAACACACTGATTTAAGCTGTGTGGGATGTACTGCAGTATTGAATGCATTTTGCAGTGTTTCAGGCTCCACGACTTAGAAATCCCTGAAAGCACAAGGCGTTTTTGGATATTTTTATGTTTTTACACCATAGGTAGGTGACAGCATGATGTAGCTGATTGGACAGGTTCTGTGTTAATATAAAGAATTTCCTTTCATAGCAGCACTACAGTCAAGGAGAGGTTACTAAAGCCAGGAAATATAATTTGGCTATCTAATTCCCGTATTTTCAGAGGGAGAAAATACTGTGGGTTTGGTTTTGTTGTGGGGTTTTAAAAATTTGTTTATTTATAAAAAGATCCCTCAGGTTAATCCATTAGGAATGTCAAGAGGATAAATCTGACAGGAGTCAGGAGTGCTCCAGCGGGACTAGCACTACAAGTTACAAAACACCTAACATCATCCAAGACTAATTTCTTTCCCCTGTTTGTCCTACTGTGGAGGGAGAGTTAAAAGGCAATTCTTGGGGAGTTGAAAGGCTCCATAATAGGGCTCCTCTCTCTGAGGGAGTGCAACTGCTTTGTGGCCTTTGTCTTCAGGCTGCTAATAAACCATCCCATGCTGGGAAGCTTTGAGTTCACTCTTAATTCAACTGCAGTTCAGCTTCCAACAGCTTTGGTTTCCCTGTCTTCGTGAGTTGATTTTTTTTCTTAAATACATGGTGTATCTAACTCGCATTTGAGCTTTTTCATTCATTGCCCAAGTTTATAAATGTACCAGCTTCATAACACCCTGCTTGGCACTTTTTGTCAAAGCACAGAAATCCCCAGAAGCATTGCAGCAGCTGAGAGTTTTGATGGTCACTGCTGCCTGTCTGTCCGAGTGCACTTCTCTTTCCCTCTTAAAGCATCTTACAGATGGGAGGATACATTTGCCCATATGAATCTGTGTCAGATCTTCTGCACTGTTCGCGAGGACACGGTATTCTGTGCAGTTGGGGTTTGGCTGATCCATCTCTTTCCCCCCTCCGGTATCCCATTACGTGACCCATCATTTAGTAACAAGTTTGTATTGTTTCTGCCCTGCTTTTCCAGATGAGGCCAAAATATATAGTACCTGGGCTTGTAAATGCCAAGGAATTTGCACTTGGCAAATTACAGATTTGGCAAGAGATAGTTTGGGGGGGGATGTTAATTTAATTTTGCAATCCATGACGTCTGACACTGGGGGAGCAGCTGTAGGGGGCCAGTCCCAGCCCTGCCAGCCCAGCAAGGTACTGTTTGGTGCCCTTGTACCTAGAAAGAGCTTTGGGAATTGTGGGGGGAAGAAGGAGGATCTCCCAGTTCCTGGTGGGAACCCACCATGTGCCTGTGATGGCAGGGAGGGCTGGGCAGGCAGCTCCATGTGGGTAGCTCTGGTTCAGAGCTCAGAAATCCGGCTGGTTTGTGCCCTCTGCTGCTTAACCCTCAGAGTGCCGCTCTCATAGGATGGCCAGCACCGAGCGATCTGGGAGCAGTGGACACGCACAGTCAATGCACTTTGACTCCAGAACAGCTGTCCTGACAAATATTGGTATGATCGTGTCTGAAAATAAAATTTAAAAAGACAAAGCAAAGGTTCCACAAAACTTGCTTTGTTTGGGCTGTTACTCTAAACACTTTCCTGCAAGTCAGGTCTCACTTGAAATGAGATTAAAACAGTTGCAGTTTCTGTTGGAAGTCGTTTGTAACGAAGCGGTGGTGCTGCGTATCTCACTGAGCATTGGCTGCGTTTGTGCCGGCGTATTTCCGATGTTAACAACACAGGAGGGAAGCAGATGAGGGTAGTACAGGGCAGCGTGTTACTCTGAGGGAGAGCGATGGAAAGGTCTTGTGCAGGAGAAAGTGTTAGGCTGGATGAAGTGTGAAGAACCATCAATTTTGTAGCAAAGCTGGGGCAAAATTTTATTATTAAAGGGTTTAGCATTCTTTATTAGGACAGAAAATTTGTAGATTGTTCTCAAATATCTAGTTTGTGACCTTTTAGGGAGGGTAGAGAGGCTGGGTAGTCAGGTGGTTTCACTCTAATGGGTCTTCTCATCTGCTTTTCAAGAAGTATGTGTATTTTCTCTATTGTGGGTTTGATGGGTTGTGTGAACCTGTAAGCACTCTACGTGTTTCTGTTTTGGTAAGATCATACGTGATTAGGTCTTGCCAAGTAAAAGGTTGGAACTCTGGATATCTGCTACTGTCTTCTCAAAATTATATCTATGAGAAATCAAAACAGCATGAAAATTAAGCATACGACTGGAAGTCAGAAGTTGTGTCTTTATAAAGGTATGAGAAGCGGGCTAGTTCTTGCTATTAATTTTAAGGTAAGTGAACTAGTCTTCCACTAGGTATTGGAGAACTTAGTCACACAAATTCCTCTTCGTATTTGAGCAAGTACTGGTTTCAAATCCGTAGCTATTCAGGTGTGGGATTAGCACACACATTTGTCTCAGAGGATGAACTCTCTGCTCTGTAATAAGTAGCATTTGTAATTATTATTTCTAGAATGTTGTGTGTATGGTTGTCTGCAGAATGTTTTTTATTTCTGGTTCTTGGTTTGCAGCTTAATTCCGGTCCAGAATGTAGCAAATCAAAATGTGCTTCAGTTCCATTTCAAGAGGTGAGATTCAGGTAAAGTTTATTGTGCTGCTAGTGGAGGGAGGAAAGCTGAGAACTGCAAGAACTGGAGGCCCAAATGGGAAGGGGTAGTAGAGAATTCAGGGGTTGGGAAAAGGAGATAGGACAAAAAGGGGAGATCAAAGGGGGAAAAATGGAAAGGAGGCAACACAACAGATGGAAGATTAGATTGAGAGTCCTTTTATGCTTAGAAAGAATTGAGATGCAGAAAGGGAAACAACATTAAAAAAAACCCAAAGGAGGGGTCATTATGTGAAAACAGCACATAGCCTGAAGTGAAATACTGAACTTTTATGTCAAATTGAGAGAATTTTTTTTTTTAATGAGAGCATAGAAAATGTAATTCTGTCCAATATCAGATTTTTTTTTCTTTCTGGGTTTTGAAAAACCTGAGCTTGTTTGTTGTTTAGTTATACTTCTAAAAGATTTTTTTCCTACAAGCCTTAATAAGAAAGCTTAAGTGCAGGTGGAGGGAGAGGAAATCCTTTATTTTAAAATGTTACTATCTGCCACATTCCTACCATCACTCTTTCCTTTTAGGACTGAAAAATCCAACTGACCTTCACCAGCTACACAAATGCAGCTGAGAACACATGTTGAGAGGGCAAAGGCTTGCACACGTAAATGTGATTTTGTACCCCTGGTTCATGCCGAAAGAAAGTACAATTATTCTCTACTCAAAAGTCTCAGTGGGAACCCTGGCCATTGTCAGATGGGTGCTTTGTGCACATCTGCTGCATTGCCCAATGCTTGACTTGACTGCTCACCCTTTCATTGAGGATAAACAAGGAAATAGAAGCTGCTGCTTGTGTAACTAAAAGGATATGAAAGGGTGCGTCCCCACTGGAAGCATTCTAGCAAAGAGTAGCTGGTCTTGGAACAAATACAGAGAAGCAAAATATATCCGTATTTTACTAGGTCGGACTCCTACTTCATGCATATTGCTGTAGTGCCATGGATAAATAATTATTCTTAGGACTTTTAAGGCTCTGACAGTATACAAGTAGATCTCTAAACAAACATGTAGTGTAATTAGCGGTGTGTGCAAACAGACGGCCATACAGTCCTTTCCATCCGTATCTGCCTCCTGTTTCCATTGCATTCAATAAGAGATGCTGTCAAATATCAGAAAAGCCATTTTCCAATTTTCAGTTTATTCCTGGTAAACGGAGAATAACCAACACATTTTTAAATTTGTAATTTGTCATTATTAAGAGAACTTTTTTTTTTCTTCCCAGAAGTGGGTGTTTCAGTAGATGCAAGTAATGTTACTTAGATATCTGTCTATGTGTTGTGTGGCTCTACTCCTGGAGTAACAGTTCTGATGAGAATTGTTCGCTATGAAATTGTTTGGACCCTGAGTAACCATAGGTGTAAAATTGGTGTAACTGTTTGTGCCTTACAGTGCTTGCAGAAAAAGGACAGAACTAACTTGAGTTTAAAAAAGAAATCCATGATGAGAGAGTAGCAAAAAAGCTTAGGTAAGGTTGACAAATGATGTTTTTTCAGGCTTGTGCAATCATTCCGATGTGGTCTAAAGTTGTAGAAGCCTGCACCAAGCCTGCAAGCTGCCACAGCCTCTTATCTTCACAGTTTTAAACACAAACCTTCTTTACTGATCAGATATCTTGCATAGTTTAGTCGCACCTCAGCAAAGCCCCTGGAATGGAGAGAAATTTATATGTGACATGAAATAAGCCATTGTGCAGGAGAAGAGAGACAGAGCACCTCCAGAAAACCTGCTGGGTTTCGTGCCCAGACAAAAGGGAGGGCAGCGCATGGGTAGGAAGCGAGGGGACCTCAGACAAACCTCAGCTAGGACTTTGCGAGCTGAAAGGTTAGCAGATACCTTGCCAAAATCCTGTGTAAGGGAAGGGCAGAGCTGTGTATGACCCATGCTGTTGGCAGGCTCCCTTTGTGTTTTTCAGTGCTGCTGGACCCTTTCACTGAAAGCTCCCTGGTGTTCCTGGGGGTGGCTCCCACCCCCTCTGACACGGTCAGCCCCTACCTAGAGTGTCCATTTCCCCGCTGTTTCAGGAGATCCCCTTTCTCAGCAGCCAGTGGCCTGTAATCATCTCCCAAAGAGGAAAAACTGAGAAGCATTCGGTCACGCTGAAATGCGTGGGCTCTGACCCTTTCATGTGAGCATCCTGGTGCTAATGAGTGACTCAGCATCGTGCATAAAGCATCTATGCTTTGTAAATAAAGCCTGTGTGCTGCTTCCCCTTAAGAATCAACTTTATTCCGTATTTTTCCACCTTGCTACTTTAATTGCTTCAAAATGAAGACACCTTCCTCCTGCTGCTGCCGGCGTCTTTCAGATTCCTGCTGGGCTCAGGCTGGTTTCGATGTGTTCTCTGCTTCAAACCCCGTCCCCTTTTCTCCTGCTGCTGTGGACAGAGAGGGCTGTTAGACACAAAACTAACACCTCCCGATATAGGCAAGTGGTGAGCCCATCTGCTTTTATAAACTCGAGTCTTGGTACTTTAAGAAGAACTATGTTTAGCAATATCCCCGCAGAAAAAAACAGGGAATATAGTTCTTCCAAGCTGCCCCTCATGCGCAGGGATTAACCTGTCAGGCACTGGCAAAATGCTTTCAAAACAGAGATCTCGTTTTAACCAGAAAATAGCTTTCTATAAGCAGCGGCCAAACATCCTCATGCAAATCTCTTCAGATTTTTAAAGCAAAACTCAAATCAGGATTTACAATTTAGATAATTTAATGGCAGTCTCGGTGGCTTTGTAGAAGGTGCTGGGAGAGGTTCAGGTGTCACACCGGGTGCCGTTTTGGGTGACCTATCTTATCTTGTCTGATCTCCAGCTCCCTCTCCAGGGGGGCATGGCTCTGGTGTCCTGTCTGTCCATGTCCCCTCTTTTCTCCTCCTGCTGAAGTTGTGGGGGGCTGTTACTGGAGCATTACTGATGTAGAGAAGCTTTTGAAGAAGAAAACTCAGCGAAATTGAGATATCTGGATTTTATAGTGATAAAAGGGAACTTGCAGCTATCTTCGTTGTCTTGTGTCAGTTTCAAGTATGTCCTTGGAATGATGTTAGGGAATAATTATTTTTATTCCCCATTTTTCATGCAAGATTGGAGTGCTAAAGCATGCACTCCAGGATGTTTGCAGAAGCTGGCTTGGGACGAGGAAGCTGTGCTGGTCTCTGGGTTAGCCCCTTGCTCATGCCCGGGAGCTAAGCAGGGCTGTTCGGGAGGCAGCCTTTTGTGTCCTGTCCTGCTGTGACCCGTGTTCTTCAAAGCGCACTGACGGCCAGCCAGGGCGGTTGGTATCTTTTGTAGGAGGTGAGATGCTTTCATCCCAGTGGGGAGCAGAGCTGGGCTGCTCTCCAGTACACAGCAGCTGCCCATGGCCTCAGGGACAGCGGTGAAGCCAGCATTAGCATGAAATATCCCTTTACCTGCTGGAAAAACTTCATTTTGTCTGGTTAAGATGAATAAAAGTAACAGGAAGATTGGGCTAGTTTGGGAGTAACTATTCTATCTCTGCTTTAAGGAATACTAATTGGCAGACAACTGACGAGCCTTGAAGTATACAAGCTCTTGGGAAATGTTTTGTCAAAACTGCCTGAAAATCTGATTTCTTTCCTTGAAGCGTTATGTCCCTGGCTACCCTGCAGGCTAGTTTGATCCAAAATCACATTCCTCTTTCTAGAAGTAAAAGCTTGTTCATTGCTAACCACAAGAGAAGATTAAAACATATTTACAAATACAGTAAAATGAAATAGGTATATTGATAAAATAATATTGTTGGCTGCTGATAGTGTTAATCAGAGCAATTCTAAAACTCTTACCTTATAGAAATGGGATTATGGTTCCATGTACCAGACATTAAGAGCAGAACCAAACATACTTTGGTCAAAGTAAATTTTTGGTTTGCTGGAAGTTTTTTTAATATTTACTGTGAGAAAATCTTCCTAAAGCTTTCCACATACCTGTATGTAGCATTTAATCACTAAAATAAGATCCATTGAATAAGGATATACTTCCTGATATTTCAGTCCAATCAGTTATTACACCAAAACTTTTCTGAAGTCAGTTTGGACTCTCCAGAAGCGTGTGTTTGATCTAGGAGAAGGTATCCCAGTGATTAGTGCTAACGATAAGGTGTTGATTGGTGCTGGGTAGAACCTATTCATAGAAACAATAGACTATTATACTCTAACAACCATATAACAATATTTAAGCTTTACTCCTTAAAAACAATAGTCTTACTTATACATCCCTGTCTGCCTCTAAACCAGCATTACAGTTCCTGGCTTCCTACTAGGCTGAAAGCCCACATTGACGTTTTCAGTGCTTGGAGAGTTCAGGTCTGTACCAAGGTGCAGAAAAATGCAAGGGAGATTTTTCAGCCTGACTGTCATGAAGTTTACAGTAAAAAAAGCTGAGCACTAGAACTGCTAGCTGTATTTTGCAATTCAACTGAGAGATGTGTAAAGATTTGAGAAATCACAGACTAAACCCTCCTGTTTGAGCTAGGCTGCACAAGCCCTCTTTCAGCGGTTCCTACTGGTGCCAAGGGTGAGAGCACCAGGTGCATGAGGTTTCGTAACACCACCAAAATCAGCTGAGAAGATCAAATTTACCAGACCTCAAAATAACTAGAGCATCTGCCCTTCTCAAAGGGGAATGTTCGATTCCAGAAGCCTGGCAGTCAGAAGATACCTACAGCAACTTCATATTATTGTGGTTGCACGATTTCAGGTTAAGTTCAGCTGTGTGCTGAAGAGCTTGTGGGTTATGGGGGTACTTGGGCACTGAAGGTATGAACTGAGAGCAGAGTGTAGATTTATCCTGTTTTGTACGTGCTTCTTCAATTTAAGAGTAAAGAAGCAAGCCCTGAAGCCTTTCCTTCCCCAGACAGGGTGTTGATGATTACAGTTTCCCAAAACTGATTTTCAAGAAGTGTAACCTGTCCGTAGACTTGGGGAGAAAGACGAAACGACCACAGGGGTGATTCAGAACCTGCACCTGATACTCTGCTCCCTCAGACCTTGGCATTTAGCTCTGGAAATACAGATCTTTTCTGCCTGAGCTAAATTCATGTAGCTCATTTGCTTATGCATACTAAATTATTAATAAGCTTTTTAAGCCAAATCCAGACCAACTGCGTTTTCCTTTGTCAACTCACTTGTGTAAGCTGATACATGGAAATAGTATCGATGATGGTGTCATTTAATTAATAATGAATTTTTGCACACTCAGATCACCTGACATTAGATTAAAATTAGACGTGGATACACAATTGTGTCTTCAAATAGTCCATGCACTTAATCCTGTGTTGATCTTATCTTTACGCAGACGTACAGCACTGGAGGGAGGAAAGGCGATTCTTCATATCGTGTTAAAAATACACATAAAAATTCAATGGTCTGAGTGGTTTAGATTAGTCATTTGCATTATGTAACCTCAGTGTTTTTCATGTGATGCTGGTCACTTTAAAATTCCAATAATGTGGTGCAGCAACCACGATAGTTATCTTTCTCTTTACACACAACACACCAACCAAACTCTGGTGGGTTCATTGGGTACCACTTTCCATACTGTGAAGGCTGAACCACACCTAGCCCATTTTTAAAGTAAACCTTGGTTCTAAATAGCCCTTTTCTGTTTATTAGTGCAGCTCATCTTTTAAAACAGACTCTGCAGAGTGAAGGGAGGAAATTATCCTTATGGTCTGGAAGAATCCTTCAGTTTGGAGAAGATGCAGGAGAGATTCTGGTAGCTACCAAGGTTTATGGAGGACAGTGAGCTCAAGGAATATGAAAATTAGGGTCTGGCATAATTACTGACCTGTATGAAGAATGAGGGAAGGCTTTCAAAGACTGAAACTCAGACCTAGGATCAGAACGACAGGCTGTAGCCAGCTGCAGGGGCTGCGGAAGTAGGGAAAAACCATGTAGCCACAGACCTACTGAAGGTGGATGGGGAAACAGGGGCAGGAATTGTCAGTGGGAAGGGAGAGCTGCACATCCAGGCACATTGCATGAATTTTCTTCTTTGGAGCAATCAATTGGGTTTTTGAGGGGAAAAAACCCTAGTATGAATAGAGACAAGAGTGAAAAAACCCAAAGACAAGAGGCTTGTGTTTGCTCAAGTGTAGGTTCATTTTTGAGCAGCTTTGTATTGTGATTTGTGGGTGTAGGGTGAGAGGGAGGACTACCGAGAAAGGGCATTGTTACAGTGGAATCTAACTCAAAAGAAGAGGATTGTTTCCTATATGCTAAAAAATGGCAGCTGGACAAAAAAAGAAAAGGAAATTTAAATAAGCGGATATTTATGTACATATATATTTGAATTTATTAGCTGCCAACGTTGTAATGGAATTTGATACTTGATATTCCTGGTGATACGTATTTCACTCCTACTGGAATTCCTCTGAGAGATGGTTTGGTTTAATGATGGTCTGGTTTACTGTTTGTTTTCAGAAAGCAGAGCATAGAGTAAAAGAAGAGATTTCTTCTAGCAGAGAGAGCAAGTGTCCTAGCAGTGTCCCTAAACAATGTGACATGAACGATTGCTGGAGCCTCGTGGTGACACCAGTCTGTCAGTACCTATACAAACTGTCACATTATTTAAAAGTACATTTTGGAAATAACCTAAATTTTAAAATTAAGGGAAAAAATAAAAATCCTGTCCTCCTATCACAACTGTACAGATAGCAGCAGTTGCTGCTGTTTCTTTCCATGTGCCGCTGGATCACTTTGAAGCTGTTTAATGAGAACTCTGTTAAATTCGTCCTTCTGAAGTCTCAGTCAAGCTTTATAAAGTGATGATACAAAGGCTCCCCTTCATGGCTTCACTTGGTGCATCTTCCTGTGAAACACCCCTTCCACTTCTTTCTCACTTCTGTACTGTCCTGTATTTAAAAAAGTGATTAATTAGTTGGTGGTTTCAGGTGCCGTGACTCTGCATCTGAAGATTCTCTTCTCAAAGATTTTTTTTTTTTGAGCAATCAAACCAATTATTTGCACATTGCAGTGTATTTAACCAATATGGAACTATCTCCGGTGCACACAGGTGTGCTGTGCTCAGGTTTCACTGAACTCAAGTTGTTCCTTGTATATCTGATCTATCATCACTTGGGTACCTGGGAGACAGATCGCATCCACTGCCCTGTTTTATTTTATTTTAGGTAATTTGATTGTATTAGAATGGAGAGATGAGATATTTATGGCCCTTGTATGTTGGCTTTTGGGAGGCAGGGTGTGCAAATCTTTTTTGACTTTTAACACATGCTTCCTGTTGGTCATTTTTGCCGTATATGAACCATCACCATTTTTTTTTCTTTTTTTAGAACATATTTCAAAGGTGTTGGAGTGATGTGCTCATTTCCTGTCTTTTTAAGTTCAGGCACATTCTTTTTTATCTTGGGAACTTCATTGAGTAAGGCAGGGTCTCTTAAGAGCAGACAATGAAAGGCTCCAGCACATTTTCTGGCTGGAGAGGTGGTGTGAGGGTGACATCATTCATCTGTGCAGACACCGACTCACGGGCGTTTGACCCCAGGGTGGGACCCGGGAGCGGAGGTTAACATGAAGTCATCCGCAGTCACACAAGGCGGTTCGCAGTTGTTCTCCCTCTCCTTTTTTAAAGCCATCTAAATCATTGCAGAGTGCGTAACATACCAAAGTGCAGCAATGAGAGCAAACATTGCTTCTGGGGCTTTTCCAGGGCGCTTTGTTAGACTGCAACGAAAAAGAGTAGGAAAAATGTTGTGACAGAGTGTTGGATTTTACGTTTGAATGTATAAATAGCTTTGTCCAGCAGCCAGAAAATGGAAAACAAGATTGTCTTAAAACTGTATAGCATGCAACCTGTTGCATTAATTTTCCTTGTGAAATCCTAGGCGTGGTTTTAGATTTGTGGGGCGGTATGATATTTTTTATAAGATACCTTTGAGGCATTGTTGATCTGTCAGTATCTAAGACATATTTTGATTTGTTCTTTGTTTTTTCCCTGACCTTTTTTGGGTATGTTTTCAGCTTGTCCACAATTGCTTTTTTAGAATTCTTCGCTTCATGTTCTGGCACAGGGTCTGGTTCTGTTCCTGTGAGTTTAAAGGGCTGAAAGTCACCAGTGATGGAGCTTGCCAGAATGTCTGTAATATTAAGAACGTGAGTGTTTCTCGTGGGCCATAGGAAAACACACCCATTTTATCTAAAGACGTTCATTGGGATTGTTTTACTGGATCAGCTGTCTTTCCCGGCTTCAAAAGCTGTGGAGTGCGTTAAATTCACCGTTTATTTTTGCCTACTGGTGAGTGCTGTGTAAGTACTGTACTCAAAAGAGAAACAGTTGGGATAAAACGCTGATATTAGATTTTGGAAATCTTCTGGGTCTGGTGAGCAGCTGTACATTCAGGTATAACATGGTTTAATATAACACTTGAAATACTTTTCTAGATCATATATATTTTCTTAGGACTTTCCATTTCAAGTTTCTGAAATTTAGCTTATGAATAGGCAAGACAAGCGGGAGTGTATGTCTGGAAATGTGAAGATTCTGTTATAGAATATTTTATAAGAATGAATGAATGATTAGGATTGTTGCTGAGGAAGAGTGATAACGTATGTCTAATTTTGAGAAATATTCTTTTTCTGAAAATGATCTAATGGTTTGCAACATACCAGGCTAGACTCCCCTCTTCCCCCGAATTTTAGGAGACTTGTAGATCCTTGCAGTGTCCTATTTTTAATTAGAAAGTATGTTACATATTTCACTTTGTAACTCGTATGGGTAGATTTACTTTAGCAAAATTCTGGAGAAAATGAACAATGTGGGGCTTGCTTATAGGGAAGTTCTCCACTCAGCTGGTCCAGCAGGAGGTTTACGTGTGCACTTGCTTTTGGATACACGGTTGGACTTTAAGAAGCTTCTTAACTGAGGGCCTTTGTCCTTGGTGGCTGATTTGTGGTTCAGTAAAGAACAGAAAATCTGGTTCTTGAAAAACATATGACTAGGTGGAACATGATTCTGCTGTCTCACTTCTTACAGAAGGATGATACAAAGCCTTGGAATCTGTTAATCAGATGCCCGCTGCGGTGGTACAGAAGCAGTTTTCTAACGAATTCGCAGAAGTGTTATCTGGAACAGGACAGTGTAAAATCTCTTTGGCTGTTAGAGGTGGTCTGGACTTGAAAATGTAACTTGGAAAAAATAATTTGAGTATTGAACTGCATCACAGAATAGAGGAAAAGTAGTCTTTTTTTCCTACAGACATTGTTGAGTTCTGATGCAAATTCCACGCAAATGACTGACCTTGGAAACGTTATGGGGGCAATTTTTACGTAGGCATGAACAATTCTCCAATGTCCTAAGGCATAAATAGTCCTGCTTTTGACATCAGACATGCAAGAGTTTTTTCAGGTTACATGTTTCTGGAGCAAACGCATTTATTGAAGTCATGGCACAAAAATCTGCTTTACAGTTATCCTTCACTAGCCTTTTCCCAGGAGATTGTCTATCATTATTCCAAGATAGTTGGTTATTTTCTGAATTAACTTTTGTCTGGGCACCAGAGGACACAGCTTATATATGATTTGGTTAAGGTGATGTGCACGCACACCACCAATATTATGATTTAAGTACATTAATAAACATTCTTTTTGTTGATTAAATTGCTTATCACTACTGATCTAGAGAAAAACGGAAACATTTGCTTTTGGAGTTAAAGGCAATTATAGTCGCACTTCACTACAAGGTCTTCTCTCAAGGAAGCCCAGCGACAACCAGGCTTTTATTTATGGCAGACCG